>APFE031050904.1:30273-69410 GCA_000404065.3 Pinus taeda | reverse complement strand
TGGTTTCTGCCAGGTTTGGGTTCTCTGCTGCAAATTTCTTGACAAATTGCGTGTTGTAGGTCATCTGAGGCTCAGGAAGATGATACATAAGCTTTAAGTCTTGCGCGGCGAATGATCCTATGAGCCCATGTCCTTGAGCCTTGAATTTTCAGCCTTGTAACTCTGCATTGTCAAGTATCCATCTGACCATATCTGTATACGGCAAAATCTTGGGTCTAGCTGCTATTCGGTGAAGAAATGAACAAGCCAGCTCTTCTAAGGATGCCTCGGAAGAGTTTTGTGATCCCGCGGCGCTATCAACCTTCATTACTCTAGTATTTTCCTCCTCCAGCAGCCTATACATGCCTTCCCAGGTTGAAATTCCTGCGTCCCTGTTGCATGCAGTGTCTGTGTACAAGGGCGCCATCTCCTTCGCCTTTTCCTTCGTCTCGGAGCCTTGGGCTTTATGTTTCTTTCCCATTTGCTCCTGTGTTTGGCTTTTGAATCTTCTTATCTCTTAGTTCCTGCAGATTACAAGCGAAGTGGAAATGATTGATTGAGAAAGGTGATGGGAGAGTTCTAAATGCAACAGATATACCAAATATGCCACCTTACGTGAAACAATTCTTTAGCAAAGCACGTGCCTTTATTTCATTAAATAACTGACAACTAATCCACTTACTATCATTAAAAGTGCATGATTTGGGGTCAGATTATGGTAAGTGGCTTTTCTTTGAATGGTGTGCCCGAAGGATTCACGATTAAATGATTCATGATTTGCTTACGTTATATTGAAGGTCGTGCCATCGCAAGGCACGCTAATCGCAAATCGCCAGATCGCAGACTGTGCCATCGCGGTAATCGCAATATCGCATGTCGCAACATCGCGGGTTGCAGGAGTTTGATGTTTGTTAAGTATTGCCATTTTATTTCTGCGATGTGCGATCTTGCGATCAGTGTTATCGCAGATCGGCAGATTTTGAGGTTTTTCCTTATGAACATTACTTACTGCGATGCGACGTTAGGCTTAACGTGGGGAGGGACTTGCGCATTAATGCAATTTTTTAAAGACCCTTACCTTATCGTAGACTTAGGTTAAAAATATTCGAAAGACTTATCTAAGCTTATGATGGTAGCTTTATTTTGAAGAAGGAAAATTTGATTTTTCTCAAAATTAAACTAGGGGTCCCCATTCATTTAGCATTTTGGAAAAATACTAAAATGGAAAAGGGGGGGTTGTTGTTGGCCACAACAATTGGCGATTCACTTGGGAGAACCAGTTATCTCTGACTTTCTTTTGACGTTTTCCAAACTTCTAAAAGTAATAAAAAAAAAAAAAATTCTCAAAAAACTTAAACTTTATTATGGAAAGATAAAAATATTATACTTCAAACTATCAATGATATTTCGTTTCAACTCATTTCTATTTACTTATATTCTTAGCTTGTTCTTGCATTTACACCAGCCCTTACTTGGTCTTAAAATAAAAATTAAAATAAAGTTTTCCCTGTATAGCAGTCCTTTTCAAATATGCTTCTTTGTCGCAGGTAGAGCCTTTGCTGCCAGCAGGCGTCCATAGCCTCGACAGGGTTACCTATTAACCAATAATGATCCTTTATCCTGCCTAAGTGTTTACAACTATTAAGAGAAAAACCCATTTTGACACTTTTTCTTTTTTTATTCTCTAAAGAACAATGTCTTGGTTTGGTGGCCAAATTATGACACAGTCATTCACTAGATTTATACTTTTGTTGAACAAGTTGGCTCGTGATGAGACCCCCTGTCTTTTGATTGCAACAATCTTAAGTCGTTGCCCTGTTTTGGTGGACATTTTTGGCAAAGTCAGCAAGTTATAATATCTGTGATGATGATAAGTCGGCTCGTGATGAGACCTCTTATTCTTTGAGATATAGTGTTTTATTGGATTGCTTCCCTGAATGCTGTGATTTCCTTTAGCAGGGAGGAAGTCAATTTTCTTTCCTTAAGAAAGTTCTGGACGACAATAATAAAGCTTCTTTGGTAATCGCTGTTTCTACAGGGACTCCTCATCTTGTCATTGATGCCTTTCATTGTACTGACGTAAAACAATTGCTTCGCTGAGATTACTTTCTTTAATTTTTTGGAGTTGAAACTAATATCATATCTGGATTAAAGTTCTATTGATAATAATGGTCAAGTTTCAAACAAAAATATTTGTCATTCATAGAAGCAGAAGTTCAAAATCTTGATAGAGAAAAAAGGTGTCTTTCGTAAACGTCGAATGCTGTTGACCAAAGCAAACTTTATTTACGGAGAAAAATAGTTAACGAAATGAGAAGCAGACATTCCCTAGGGTTGTGTAGACAATAGGGATGATATTCTTTTCTTATTTTGATTATTAACTATTCAAAAATAAAACTAATTACCTAACTAAACTACTCCTACTCCTACTCTAATTATATACAAAAATTTGACTAGGTGAAATGATATTTCCAATGGAGCCACCTTCTCATTTTAATTCCTACACGTATGCAGCTTTCCAACGTTAGTGTTAAGAACGGAATTTTTCTTGGAAAGTTAACGTTGGATGCGGAATAAGAATGCATAACTCTAGTTGGAATTTTGTCCGAAATTTCTTTCTCGCAAAAACTTCCTCCCAACTGGATATCTATTGGATCATAAAAATAAGGATGAATTTCTGTTATATCTTGATGATATTGTAATAGAGGAAGTTTTGTACTTCCTTGACATAGTTTAGCTTTCCACAATGGCAGCTCGTCTTTTGGATGTTCTTTGATAAGGTGTTGGTTATACCAGAATAATCTATCAAAAAACTGAAAATTTAAAACGCAATCCGATTTTGTACAAAATGAGTGCAAGTGGGAACAATAATAAAAAAAGTTTTTTTGTACAAATAAAGTTACAGCACAACTGGGATAAGCTTGTAAAATTTTGTTGTTCACAAGAACTGGCCAGGTCATGTGAAACAGAAGATAGATTATGATTGTGAACAGGCATGGGGGTTTCTTCATGGTATGAGTCATAGATCAGGATATCGTCTCGGTCAGCAAAATCAGGCGAATGATCTTTGGCCTCGAAATGAGGATTGAATGATATGTTTTATGAATTAGAATATCTCTCATTTTTTGAGCTTTGATGAGTTACTTGAGATAAATTGATAACATCGTCGTTGGCAAAGTAACCATCATAACTAATTTCACCAGTTTCCCTAGATTCTTCCTTTCGGTCATATATTTTCAGACAAGGAGATTCAAGTGTTCCTTGCTTGGAAACAATCAAGGAATGTTCTATAGCTGTCTCTTTATTTTGAAAATCTAACGATGACTTATTTGACTTATCCTCTGTGTTTTTTGAAATATCTTTAATGTTGAGAGGGGAAAATTATCATCATTAAAAACATCAGGGTAAAGAGAGAAGTGTGATTCTGAAGCAACGCATTTAAAACTATCATCATGAAAAAATATTTGTTCATCAGATTCAATATAGACATCGGGTTTTAGATCATACCTTTGTGTATTGATACTTCCTGAAAGAAAAATAGTTTGTTGTTCTAACCTTGGTGTCTGCATTTGTTGATTTGCAACGAGATCATCTGACTTTGTATCAAAGTCATCTCCTGGTTCCAAGGCAGGCTTCCCTCCATCATCCTCGCTTTTGTCTTCTTGTATTAGAGTATGGATAACTCCTAGGCTTTGAGGGCTTTCTTCATTATGAGCGATTTGTATATTCGAATTGGAATTTTCGTTCATATTAGAAAGAAAAGAGAAAAACTCGAACTAATTTATGCTTGATCAGATATAGGAGGCAGGGAATGTTCAGCATAATCTAAAGATTCTTCCTCTATGAGTTCGCTTTCAAGATCGTATTTTAGACAATCAAGATGAAATCGCATATTAAAATCCCTAATAGATTCATCTTTTTTTCTGGAGATAATCAATTTCATCGTATACCTGGTCATAGTCATAACAATCAAATTCAAGAATGAAAATCTTGGCAAATTGGTCCCAGCTGTGAATTGATGCAACTGGGAGGTTTCTGCACCATTTTCTATCTTCCACCGTGAGTGTAAGAGTAAAAATTCTGCATAAAACGCCTTCATCAATTCTTGGAATATCATAATTTGAAATTCTTTGAATAAATTGAAGAGCATGATTAAAAGCATAAGAGTTATTCTTACCATTGAATTTTACCTGAGACAAAAGTCTTACCACTTCAGGTGGAGTGTTGGAAGAGGTAGGAACATGGATGCAACTCCAAATGGGAAGTTTGTGAGCAGCCATCCAGATTCAAATGTTTATGATTTGAAAATCATTCCAACAGACACTATGTTCAGGCCCTCCTTCTAGCGCCAAATATGTTGAAGCCCTGAAAATCGGGTCGACAACAAGGGGGATACCCACCCGGTCCGGACCTTGGTTGGCAGCTACTTATCCGTTTGGTATAGCGGGTCCGACTGGGGATAACGGGACCAATTTCCTGATCTTGGGTGTGTGTGTGTGTGTAGAGTTGAACTATGCTGATCTAAGAGTATTTTTAAAGCTAATCTAATTCAGATTCTTTAACTTTACTCTATGCTATTGTAATCTAGTGAGAAACAACACATCAAATCTATCCTAAACCGGGATTGTATATCTTCCATTATGCGATCTAAAAAGATTTCAAATAATAACTGGTAATAAAGGTCATTCAACCATTATAAGAATAGAAATCATTAAAGATAAACCACTTTGCATAAGAAGTTAGGCAAAACAGTTGTGAACAACATATCGCATAATAAGTCATTCATATATCAAACATAAACAATATGACTCCACTGTACAAAAGTGCCAAATGATAACCCATACATTCATGCAGTAACATATAAACAACTGAAACTGTAAATCACTTAAAGAATATGAGCAGGAATTGCCAAGAGATAAAAGTACCATTTATGACTAGTTCTACCCATAAGCTTCAAGCAAAAACGATCTATCTCTACTTGTTCTAAAATCTACCAAGAGTACAAAAGTGCAACATCAGTAGCAGATATCAAAATGCAAGTAAAAATAAATCTCGATCCATCCATTCATCAAAACCTCCTCTGAGGGTGCAGAAGTGCATGTTCTGAGGATAAGTTTTTGACAAATCTCTGGACCCTTCTCTAAATGCATGAGAAGGGTTAAAATACTACTTCCTAATTCTAATAATAGTGTTTTTACAAAATTTTAGGATACGGTTTTCAAATGACCGTCCTTTTTTCTAATCTAATAAAAAGAAAAAACAAACTTCTAAAAATAAGCTACTTCTGAACTTGGTCCTTAAAACTGCAAGTGTTCATCATGGACTTGAGAAGAGTCGGTTGGCCGACTTCTGCGCTGAGCTGTGCTGTGAAAACAGAATCTATGAGAGCTGGCACTACTTTTTCAGCTGAGTTTATGATGCATTTCATAGTCATCCATTGACTGTGTGCTTGACCAAGTATGCCCAATAGCACTCCTAATTCAACCTGTTCAATGCCTGGATCGCTTTTCCCTTTTCCTGCGCCTTCTATTTCCATTCTGCCTCTATTCGTGACATGTTTGGTAGGTATCCTGGGGTGGTTTCTGTGATTAAGTTGGCTCTGTGTAAATTTTCGTTTACATAGTCTATAAGGACGCTTGCCTGTGTCGCTGCTGCCTCTACCGCCTGTTCTGCCTGCTTGATTTGATCGTTCCATTTGTTAAAGAGAAATTCTTTATGGCTTTCATTTATTATGGGTGCATTTTCTCTCTTCCCTTCCTCTCCATCCTGCCAAGCTAGATACTCTGTCACTCGTCTGTCAACCTTGTCATAGTCACTTCGCAAGTCTGTCACTTGATTGGTGAGTTTGTCGCTCAGCTCGCAATAGTGACTCCACTGCGATATTTTACGTCCCAATTCTTCCTGTTGCTGTAGAAGTTTCTCATTTAAGCTAGTAGACTCTGAAACAAATTCGGCAAGCTTGGGCTTGTCCTTGTGTATTTCTTGTAAAGCTTGCAACTGCTTTCCCTTTTCGTCTAGGCTTTTCTGATAGCTTATCTACATTTGCTGAAAGTCTTCTTGTTTCTCGAGTTGTTTGGACGCTTCATTACTGGCATTGGCTTGTTGTAGCTGTTGTTGTAGTAGATGTATTTGGTTTTCTTGCTCCCTCAATAGTTGCTGAACTTCCGACGCTTTGTCGATAGTCGAAGAAGTTTATGCTCCTGCGATTTGAGACAACTTCGTGAGATTTTCTGTCGGGTTGTTGTTAGGGTCTTTCCATAAGACGTCTAAATGTTCAGCGTCCTGTGACAGCGTATTCTCTAGCTTTCTCTTCTTTCTTTGTCTCCTCACCACTGCTTTATGTTGGGGACTATAGAATACATCCAGTGGGGGAATTTCCTCTACACTAAGTAGAAGATCAAAAGGCGGAGCGATATGACTGTGCTCCGTTTCTGAGACACTACCGACCATGGTTGAAACCATTTCTTGTGCTACCTGTGCATCGCTCACAGGTGTTCTTGGGACTTGCCCTTCAAGGCTGATTAGATCGTTGAAGTTTTCCCATTATTTATCGAGCTCTGTCATGACGAGTGGCGATTTAATGACGGGAGGAGGGACATCTCTTGGTGGGGAGGCGATAACTTGCAGTTGCGACATTGCACTTGACTGAGCTGTATCTTTGGCTGTTTCTTCGCCTTTTCCTTGGTCGTTTGCAGGCTTTTTAGAACGTTCAGGTGTTTCTTGGGCAGCGTCAGATTTGGATTTGGAAGTACTGGAGTTTCCCTCTTTGAAAACATATGATGGCTCACGCTATCAGGCAAACAAAGTGCTGTAGGCAATTTCCCTCGAATGTGTGTGGATGAACAAACATGAAATCATGTATATGCTCATGAAGTACAACAGACCAACAACGTATCATTTATATAATGCTCAGAGAATACATAGTCCACATCAGAAGTAGGAACATAACTATAGCTTCAGATTTAGGAACTGATACAAAACTGGAATTCAGAGACTCATCGAGAAATGCAGAGAGCAATGGCCAGTAGGGAAAACAGTAGCATCGCTAACAAACAAGCCTTCAAATTCCCACGTTTTTCCATTATTATGGACACAAGAAGTTGCACGATCGATTCCCATCTGATGTGCAGAGACAAAGGGAGACCAACCTATATTGTTGTCACGAACGTCCTTCCAGTATTTCTCTATCTCATCTGACCCTTCAATATTCAGCACTTCTCTATCTCATCTGACCCTTGAATATTCAACACGCGGTTGTTATGATGCATTCAACCTCGGTGGCACCTGCAACAAGAGGATTCTGTGTGCCTCACCAAACTCGGTGTCCTCGAATCAGTATATTATTTTTAAAACAACGAATCTGCTCCAGTATCGTGAAAAAGAGCCTCATAATATAACGTCCAGGTAAATACAGTACCATCCCTAGCAAATCCAGAGAAAATCAAGCAAGATATAAAGTAATGTTATAACACAAAAAGTGTAAGTCTATCCTTTATTCCCGTAGAAAGTTCATCTTTCCTAAGAGGCGGAGCACATTGAATAGTCATATTTCCATTAGTAATAAACCAACGAACCCTTGAAATTTGAAAAAGAAAACATAAATGCTCCAAAACCGCTATCCTCAAGGAAATATGATAAAAAATAAGTTATCCCCGACCCTGCTAAACCACTATGGACCAAGGAACGATAGCATATCCTAGCTTCAAAAACAGATGTTCAGTTATAACCGGTCATCCTGCATCGATCATACTCTATAAATGAACCCATCCTGATCACTTTCGATTCCATAAATTCATCACAAAAGCTGTCCGTCGTTCCAATAATCCAACGTATAAGGCTATCCAGCGTCACAATCCGGCTCTATATCCATACATGATCCAGAAAACTATTCATAATGAAACCTTTGCAATCTCTGTTTAGTGCATCTACAACGTCGAGAACATTTAGCATGTAAACATTCATATGACCGTATCTAGTAATACACTGATGTCATCCTCCCAATACACAGCTGTGTAATGCTTGATTGAGTGCATAGAAAATAAAATAAAACATTGGTTTTGGTATAGAATGTGGCCCTCTCGCTCCTGCTCGATCCTCATTTAAACTCCGTTCAGCTGTCCGAATTTACCATACTCGCTCGCTACTTGTTCCTGCTCGCTCGCTTCCTTCTCCTGCTAGCCCGCTTCCACAGTTTAGTTGAAATTTAGAATGGGGTTGGAAAAAACAAGCATACTGACCTGACAGCATATAACGAAAGGGTTGTTAATTCATTGGTGACCGTGTATTGGTTCATAAGGTTTCATTTTGTTGCGGTCTGTCCACCAGGCCCTGTTATCAGAAATGCAACGATAGCATTCGTTTCTGAGAAATACAATATTAGCAGCGAAAACAATAGCATAATCCGTGAACTATTTCAGTTCTGTAACTGTTTTCTCTACAGCCAACCAGTTACATTCTAAATACCAATTCTTGTCGAGTGTGACCTCAAGGTGGGATGATTAGTAATTTCTCAACTAACAATCTCAATCATGAAGTGAGCAACAGGGTGGAAGTAATGGACACTTTGCTCTCTGTTGTAGCCACAGAAGAGGGAGGTTATAACGTCTAACGTTTCAATTGTCAGGCGCAAGCTATAACATCTAGAAAGGAGTTACAATAATTGTGGTAGACAGAGTGGGGCAACATCAATAATGGAAAAAACGGTTATAGAGAGCGCACAGAGCATATCTTGGAAGGCGCTGGTTACGCGGAGACCAGAAATAGAGACCTGCGGAGTCAGGAATGTCTGGGATGGCAGAGCCAAAACGCCAGGACTTTTAACGCACACATTGTGGTATTCATTCAACGCACCAAAAATTATACATATGCCAGCACAAATATATAATGAATTTAACACCAGCGCATGAATTAATCAACCAGTGATATCACCCAGAGTTCACGACCCATATAAAATTAATGGTCAATGCATAGCTCTGGTTAGAGAATCACAAAAAAAGGCCACAAGCAAACAGTGACTCAAATATTAGCAGGACCATAATTCGCCTGCTCTGATACCATGTTAAACAGACATGGACAACAAGAGTAAATAGAAAGATAAAGCATGCATTACATTTTTAATTAACAATAGATGTACATTTATAGTACAATATGGTGACCGTTGGGATTCACATCCCAAGGTCCCTTGGACTACTTTGTCCATTCGGCTTCCACGCTAACACTTTAGGATTAGGTGTCCAACACATTAAATAACTGACAACTAATCCACTTACTATCATTAAAAGCGCATGATTTGGGGTCAGATTATGGTAAGTGGCTTTTCTTTGAATGGCGTGCCCGAAGGATTCGCGATTAAATGATTCATGATTTGCTTATGTTACATTGAAGATCGTGCCATCGCAAGGTGCGCTAATCGCAAATCGCCAGATTGCAGACTGCGCCATCACTGCGATTGCAATATCGCAGGTCGCAACATCGTGGGTCGCAGGAGTTTGATGTTTGTTAAGTATTGCCATTTTATTTCTGCGATGTGCGATCTTGGGATCGGCGTTATTGCAGATCGGCAGATTTTGAGGTTTTTCCTTATGAACATTACTTACTACGATGCGATGTTAGGCTTAACGTGGGGGGGGCCTTGCGCATTAATGAAATTTTTTAAAGGCCTTTACCTTATCGTAGGCTTAGGTTAAAAATATTCGAAAGACCTATCTAAGCTTACGATGGTAGCTTTATTTTGAAGAAGGAAAATTTGATTTTTCTCAAAATTATACTAGGGGTCCCCATTCATTTAGCATTTTGGACAAATACTTAAATGAAAAAGGGGGGGTTGTTGCTGGCCACAACACACTCTTGAACACAACACTTTTATTCACCTGGGTTGGGAAATCTTTTACCTAACAGTTAATCAAGCCACATTGAAAGTCTTCAGTCGGTTTCCGGTTATTAGCTTTGGATCAATTGTCACCAAGCCATCTGCAGTGTCGTTATGTGTTCAAGAGGTCTGTGCAAATACACCATTCACCTACAAAATATCTGTCATCCATCATTGACCATCCCTGAGTTAGTCCTTGCCAAATATATTTCTTCAGACTTGATCTATGTTTCGTGTTATGGGCTTGTCTATGATGGATCACTTTCTATCAACTCCGACCCATTATCTAGAAAGATGATCTAGAAATCGTTAATACCTTGGAATCTGCATGCCTCAATGGAAGGTTTCTCGCCTTTGACGACAGGTTGCATCATTGACCTTCAATCAAAGGATTTTGTGATGTGTTTGACATCAACTCATTCATTCATATTTCATGGATTGTACTGAGTACTTTGAGGGCCATTGACATTACTGGTGGTTCCTCTCACACTTGTTAACAGTTTACATCATTGACTGGTAATCAAGTGGTTTCTACCATGTTTGACTTCGACACATTCATTCACATGGATATAATTGTACTAGTTCGAGAAGTAGAAATGAAGACCCTGGATCTAGTTTCCACCATCTAGGCTGTGAGGAATTTTTTTATCATTATATAGTGGACTATTCATAAACAGATGGTTGTGCCCATATTGTGTCCATATGTCTCTACTTGTGATGTAATACAAAATCATTCCTGTATCAGAACAATTTTAAATAGTTCTTAGTTAGTTTTGATCTAAGTATGGGAATGCCTACCTCAACGATGATATTTTCACATACATATATTTTGTGTTGAATGTTTTTATAGGTTTCGACCGGGGTATCCACAGGAAGATCCTTGAAATGATAAAGTCCTTCACTCTTCTTAGATCATCAAAAAATATCCTCATCTATTACAGACTTCGCACTTTAGGGGGCAATCTGTTACACAAAAAATTGTCACCATGACTTTCTACAGCTCGTGTGAGTCCATCACTACTCATGCGTACCTCCTTTGCAAGTCTTAAGCCTCAGCTCTTCATGTCAAGCCTTGAAAATGGGATAAAGACCTTAAGAATATCTTAAATCTTGGTTTCGCACTTTCTCCTAGCATTGCCTGCAGTACTGCACCCAATGGTCATGTCTCCTGCGAACCTAACCACTCTGTCTGTTAAGTGATGGGTGAAAACCCCTGTAAAAGTTAAAAAGGCGTGAGTTCACTCTTAAAAACTCACCTTGGGTCACTTTTGGACGCTTCTAGAAGGAATATTACGCTGGCAAAGTTCGCTCCACCTTGGTTCATCCATTCCATAACTAAGGGAGCTAACTCCATGATATGAGGTGCTTATCCCATTGAAGGAGGAACTTATCCCTTCAATGGTGGACCTACAACTTCCTCCATTTGCACTATAATTTTAGGCATTGGGCTAGTTGTAGGGAGAGGTTGAAAGCTGAAGATTCTTGAGGGTAAATGCTGCTGGAAATTAGACTTACTTTTTGAGCTTGTGAGAGGAGAGATCACATACCTTTCATTTCATTTGGGAAGTGAGTGAGGTTTGTCAAAGTAGAGGAGATTCCTACTGGACCCTAGAAAGAGCTTTTACAACATCAAGGAAAAGGTTGTAAGGTTCTTTTATTCATAAAGTTAATACAATCAAGTTTATTTTTCTCAATGAACTGTCTCTAATGGTTTATTTTACGAGCTCCTTGATCTTCATAATGAACATGTTTTATTATTTTATCTATGCAAGTGTTATTTGATGTGTATACAGGTTATTAAAAGGGAACTGCTTCAAGCTGTTGGAACAAAGATGCCACAAACAAGCGTTGGACTGAGGTAGGGTCTATTACACCTCTTAGTTTTCATTTATGAATTGAAACATGTTTAGAGAAAAGTAGATTTGCTTGTGCGGCTTGCTGCTAGATATCATTTGATACTAGGGAGATCAGTCTTGTCTGCAAGAATGATTTATTTAGCCAACAGGAAATCTTAACTTCGTTTCTATGATGGTGGGTTGACACTGAGCATACACTGGTGGAACCATGCCCAGATAGAAATATGTTGTGAACAACTATTTTCCATCAACCATCATCCATAGAGGGTAAGTTTAAGGAAAATGAAGGGAATGATACAATTGGATTAAAATTAGTTAATCACAAATGAAATGTCTAAGGGTGGGGTTTGGGTGGAATTTAGAGTGCCAAAACACTTCCCATTGCTCACTAGCTCCCATGGTTATCATTACACAATATAATGCATGTGAGTGCACCGGTGGAGGTCAAATGACCTGAGTTGTGGTTACATTATGGAACCTTACCATTTATTTCCAAACACGACCTCCTTCTCCCTCTCTGATGCTGAATGCTATGGGTGGTGATAATCCACAATGACATGACATGGATATAACCATTGAAACCCACTGAGGTGTCCTACCAAGATTGCACAGAGGCCACATGGGTGTCATGTGGTCAATATGTTGACATGAGCTCTTTTAATAGGATGAAACTTTAATTGAGTGAAACTTTTGATCCAAATATGATCAAGATAAAATTGATATCACTAGAAATCTCTCAAAAAGTGAATGCAACAAAGATATCAAAAATTAATTTCATAGGTTTGAGAAAATGAGGGTTTTTGCTAATGTCATATTCGTAATAGACCTTGGGGGTCAGGTTAAAGAAAAGTAACACCTTCTATAGACCATGAATACTTAAGATGGTGGAAGGGAAGTGGTTACAGAAACTCCCTCCCTCCCTCTGTCTCTCAACAAAAATCTCCTTTCCTCTCTCTTGCTTGCTCTTTCTCCATACTGTTGAAATATGTAAATAGGTTCAATATTCATAATGACATTTTTAATAATGATTTCATGTATCTTATGTAATAATAAAAGTAAATTTATTATTGTTGTTCTTGAGGCATGGGTTTCATGCTCAAGAAAAAAATATTTTAGGTATATCTCCCATTGTTAGATCCTAGGGATTGTTATTGAGTTTACAAGTCAAGAAAGTCATTGTCATGTATGAAAAACTCTTCTTGGGCATGTTACATATTGTAAAAGAAATTACTCAAGTAAAAATAGAGTCAAAATGACCCTCCAAGACCTTGTCAAGTGATAATTATCAAGTTTCCCTACCAAGAAGCAAGTTGACCTATCTAGAAGGTGAATTGGCCTATTTGAGGACTCAAAAAGGGATATATAAAGGTGTACTCGAACTTTCTCAAGACACACTCACTCAAGCATCAAGAAGAGTTCGATCAAGGAAGAAAAATAATCCTAATACCTAGCCAAGAAAGGAGAAAGAAGAGAAAAGCATTTTTGATCTGCTTTGGTTTAAATTCCTCCACACATATGAGAGTAAGGACATCATCCTGTAGCCAAGAGTACCGAATTGTAGTCACCCCATCAGAGCTAAAGTTTTGGGTCAAAGAATGTGTACGTGGCAAGTTGAATTTCCAAGAGAATAGAATCAGGTTAAGCGAAGTCAAAAGGAGGAAAATCTGTCCATATTCAAGCCACACTTGTGACATAGGGTTTCTGCAGAAGAAGATGAAATTGTAAATATGCATAAGCTAGAGAAAATTCTGAGTTAAAGGCTGAAATATGAAGCAATGGAATAAGTTTGACCAACACTTAATTGGAGAAAGAGAAGCTCATCAAGAAGGAGCTTTGACTTGGTCTTATAGGGGTTTTTGGTCAAGGGTCTAGGTCTTGGAATTCGTAAATTGAAGATTCTATAAGAATAAACATTTTTATGGGTTTTCCTCTCAAGTTTTGGGGAGGCTTTTGCCATGGATGATCACCTATATCTTGTGTCCTTTGTATCATTTTTATTTATGTTTTGGTAGCTATTTGATGAAGAAAAACACTATAATAATCAAGGAAAAGAAGAAGCAAATAAATAAGTAAAAATATATCACAAATAATTATCAAAGTTTGAGAAATCAACTATAGTTGTGCTCCTAAATTTCTCAACATTGTATTAGAGCTAAGGTAATAAGACAAAGAAATCAAAGGAAGATTATTAAAGGACACTCGAGGATTGAAGCACTAAAAGAAAAATCACAGAAACAACTCGACATCAATCAGAACATATAATCCTTAAGAAGAGCTACTCAAGTGCCTATTTCAAAGACATCTCCATGAAAATGTGATCAAGTTCTGGGCTCAATTCCTTTACTAGATCTAGTATAGAGGAAACACAAAATTCTAACCATCAAGATATTTTGAAAGACGAATTCACTAAAAGGTGGAACACAAGTTTGGGATATATTCCATAAAGGCATGCATACATATAACTATGTTCGTCTAGGAGGATGAAAGCCTAATCCTTCCACCATAAAATGTTCAAAATATGTTGAAAAAGAAAATGAGCTTTCGAGCATCACAGAAGGAATATTTTCATCATTCTAAGAAGTTAAATCTACAATAGAAACTATAGAACCGAGACTATGAAGTAAGTACAATTATTTTCCTCATTCAAGGGATGAAGTCTCCTAGAAAAAAATGATAAAGGAAATTATAAAGGAAGCATAGTTAGAATTCATTCCTAAATATCAGATCCTGGCATACATAAGATCCCTCCATCTCTATGATAACATAAATCCTATCTCCAAGATATGTCCTATGACAAATCTACTCCACTGTACTTTACAAGTTCACTCCTATGGTGATCGAGTTCGTGTCGCACAAAAGATGCAGTCACCAAGGTCATATATATTTGTTTTCTAAAAATTCAATCAATCAAAAGAAGACCATAGAAGGATTTAACTTTTGGAAGAGATCCATTCACTATGAAGAGTCTTGAAAGAACTAAGGAAGTATACATGAAGAAGTTTAAGTCATTAAGCAAATGTTAGAATTGTATTGTCACTAGAAACATTGTTGCACTTGTAGAAACTAGTTTTACGTAAAGACCCATGAAGTAGTAGGGACATCAGATAAGGGATATATGGAAATTGTATAATTGAATGAAAGAAAAAATGAGTACAATGAAGAATATCTCACAAGATGGCATCTAGAATTGCATGTCATCACAACAAAGATAAGTGACCATAAGGTATGTATGGTGTATATTTTATGTTTTAGGGTTGAAAATATTATTCCAAGGTTTGTTAGAAATCCACGGAAGGGATAAACCCTAGAATGACATAACAAGGGAATATAAATGATATAGGGTTTGAACTTTAGAAGCCCTAGGATGAACTATTGATTGCATGAAAAACCTCAGAAACATTGACATCATGTTTTGGTATCATATACTTTTATTAGGGTTCCTATTAATGACTATTACAGGTACAATAAGTAAATATGGATGGGCTAAACCTTTTTTCTAAGAAACATAATGGAATAATGAATTTTTATAACTATGGATGTCTGATATCAGTAAGATAGAGAGAAGGGTGAAAAATGCCTCCACCATGACAGTCAAGAAGAAACGTATTATGACATATGCATTGTTTAGCAGATGGAATCATTATTACATGCCATTGAAGCAAGAGCTAATGAAATCAAAATAAGAATATTGAAATAAAACTAAAGTAGAAGTCTATGACAATCATCAGTAGAAGGAAGTAGCTCTTACAAACCTCATTGAAAGCATAAGTAGTACTTATGAGTAGAAGAAATTCATCTAGTATAAAACTCATCATACATCATTAGAAAGGAGCATCTGTAGATGAGGATAGTCAAGATCCACCATTGGAATCTTCATCAGAAGGTTCATCTCTTAGAAGAAGCAAGTTTCTTGCTAAATAATTCCACCTTGGATGGGATTAATTGTTTGAAATAATGATGGTATCATAAAAGAGGAATGCAAAATGTCGAGTTGGTTGAAGTACTCTCAATCAAAAGAAGTTGATGAAGGAAGTCTAGATGACAAAAATAAAGAGGTATATATGCATATGTTTGATAAGATATTTCATGTCATCACATTGTTGCAGATAACAAGGATAGATACTCTACCTCATGATTATGATCAAAGGAAATGGATCTCTTTCATTGGAAGAATGAACGAAGGCATGAGTCACATATTGTATATATTAAATAAACATAATATGTCCTCATATGGAATATAATGTGGTTGAAAAGGATGAAGGAACTATCGATAAAAGTTCCTAGAGAGAAATATGTGAAGAAAGAAAGAAGAGATCATGGAATATATTGCTACTATGGTCACTTAGAAAATAAAATAAACATCCGATAAAAAGAAGAATTGGCCATGATATCTCCATGGGAAAGGTATGAAGACCTTGGTAAATAAAGAAAAACTTTGACATTGAATATCTTGGAGATGTGTCAATATGTATGCACGATGTTGGTGTTGCAACAAGCATATGTCATGATGAAGGACCATCACAGAAGGTAATTTTTGATTTGATGTTCATTTTTTATTTTTGAACAATATCTGGATGGGCCAATACAAGGCTACCAAAAGAGAGGTGTGGATGTCATCTACAACTAGTACTCATGTGGAAGGATGAAAGATCTTGAAGGGCACATGATATGGAAAAGGTATCTGTATGAGGAGAATCCAGATATGGTCTAATGGATCACTATCCGATGAAAGGAAGGATGACATGAATGACATAATTCGAGAAGAAAAGAGATGGATGGTTGATGCACTACAAAGAAGTCCCAAAATATGAAGGTTCCATAATATTAAAATAAAATTTAGGACATCGAATGGAGGAGGTCTACAAGCAGTTGAAGGTCTGATGATCTCCACCAAAGAAGAAATAATTGCTATTGAAAATAGCTCCTTAGTTAAGAGGGAGCATGGAAGTAAGTTTTTGATTAATAAACTTGGAAGGAAGTCCTTATAAGCTAAGAGGGAGCTTCTACAAGTCCCTAGTCGAGAGGGAGCTTGGGTACATTCCTTCATAGGAATGGGTATGTCGTACCTAAGTTGAGAGGGAGAGATATACACATCATTATTTTATTCAATTGGGAAGAAAGAATGGAGGATTAGGTAAGCATCTAACATCCGATACTCTTTGAGGATGTGGTAGGGAATCCAAGATAACAATAGTCTTAAAGGACGAATATTCTTTGAGGACTGGGAATCCAAGATAAGAATAGTCCTAGGAGGACATACCCTGTGAAAAACCTGGTGGAGTATGTTCCTTGAGAGACAATGATGAAGGTGTTTATAAATCATTGGTCTTGCCAACATTGTGCTCTAATATTTTGGAGAGATACAGGTGTTAGTCAAGGCATTTCTATGTGACAATGTTGGTTGATACGACGTTAAACATATGGGTTACCAATCTGACTCTTCTTATGAGAATTCTTCAGATTGAGAAAGTCCACGTAACTTGTATGAATTATGAGTACCTCCCTAGTTAAGAGGGAGTGTTGAAATATGTAACTAGTTTCAATCTTCATAATGACATATGTAATCATGATTTCATGTATTTGATGTAATAAGAAAAATAAATTTATTGTCGTTGTTTTTGAGGCATGGGTTTCATGCTCAAACAAAAAATATTTTACGTATAGCTCCCAATGAAGTCAAGAAATTCATTGTCATGTATGAAATACACTTCTTGGAAAACTTATATATTGTAAAATAAATTATTCAGGTCATAATAGAGTCAAAATGAACCTCCAAGACCTTGTCAAGTGCTAATTATAAAGTCGGCCTACGAAGAAGCAAGTCAAACTATCTAGAAGGTGAATTCGACCTATTTGAGGACTCAAGAAGGGCTATATAAAGGTGTACTCGACCTCTCTCAAGACACACTCACTCAAGCATCAAGAAGAGTTCAATCAAGGAAGAAAAATAACCCTAATACCAAGCGAAGAAAGGAAAAATAATATAAAATCATTTTTGATCTGTTTTAGGCTAAATTCTGCCTCATGTGCCAAGATAAGGATGTCATCATGAAACCAACAGTATCGAATTTCAGTCACTCCATGAGAGCCAAAGTTTTGGGTCAAAGAAGGTATAATTAGGAAGTTGAATTTCTAAGAGAAGGAAAGCAAGTCAAGCGAAGTCAAAAGGAGGAAAACTTGTCCATATTCAAGCCACACGTGTGACCTAGGGTTTCTCCAGAACAAGTCAAAATTTCAAATCTACTTTAGATAGCCGAAAGACTAAGTTAAGGGAAGAAATTTGAAGTAGTGGTATAAGTTTGACCAACACTGACTTGGAAAAGGAGAAGTTCATCAAGAAGGAGGTTTGGTTTGGCCTTCGAGGGGTTTTGGTTCAAGGGTATAGTTTTTTGAATTTGTTAATTGAAGATTCTATAAGAAGAATAATTTTCGTGGGTTTTCCTCTAAAGTTTTGGAGGGGTTTTTTCCCTAGATGATCACCTATATCTTGTGTCATTTTTCTCATTATTCTTTATGGTTTTGTATTTATTTTTTTATCACTCAGAATTTTCTCTAGAAGTTATTAGAAGAAATAAAATGACCTAGGTAACCACAAACCAAATTTTAAGCATAGGATCTTGCCAACCTACGGCTTAGAGAGGGTTCTCTCTATATGATTTAGCTTTGTTTGCTGGGATTTTAGGCTATTTATAAATGTTTAGGGAGTTTTTGATTTGTATTGAAGATTGGGTGGTGGAATCCTTGAAACAGATGGATAGAATGATTTCTTCAGACCATTGGGCTATGGAGTCAATAGAAGGGCAACAGAACTAGCTCAAATCACTAAAGGGAGTGTTCAAAGGGCAATATAGCAGAGTAAAGTGTAGGTCTTTGGGGCAGAGGTGTGAGATAATTTGAACGAGGGGGAGAGAGAAATTAAGAATTCTCAGACTGAGATTTAAATGAGGAATAGAGGGTAATTAGAAATAAAGGGAAATTAAGAATCCTTTGCTATAGATTATAAAGAGACAACCTAAACTAAGGAGCAATTAAGAATTCCTTAACTTAGATGTCAGTTGAAAAAATTTAAATGCCTAACTATTAAAACATAGTGTAATTAAACAAATTCTGAGATATTGTTCCAGTTGTAGCATTAAGATTACAGAAATACATTAAATATTGTGGCAAAACTTAATGAAAGATCACAACAACAAGAGAAAATACTTGTCTGCACTTCACTCAACACATGAATCCTATGAAATATCTTGTCTTTATTCATTAATCCAGCTTGTTGGCTCAATCAATGCTCCAATGTATTTACAGTCTTTTAATCAAGAAGTCTATAGAAATGTCTAAGAATCCACCCTACATACTTCAAATTGTGAAGTATTTATACAAAAATTAATAAAACATAGCTCAAACCAACTTGAGATTTAGTCTAGGAAATACAAATATATTATTGTAATAAGTTAGAGACAGCTATTGAACTATTTTCATGCTGTCCCTTTATTGGTTTGCTACTGGCCTTTATAGTTTGGTTGGTGGCCTTTTATGCTCTTTGTTGTTTGAACTTTCATGCTGGAGGCTTTAGTTACCTTTGGTTTTCATCTGATACTCTTTGGCACTGATACTCTTTAACCATGATGACTTGTCTTTACCTTTTACCCAATTTACTATATATTAACCTTTTTACTACATTTTGCTATATAAATTAATCAATTTTTCCCATAATTCAGTGTCAGGTAACTTGATTTTCAACATCCTCCTATATATCTCATATGCCTCGGTGTACTTAGAAAAAGTAGGCCTAGTGATGAATAGGTGTTTCACCTCATGCTGGAGGAAAAACAGGTTTTCAAATGTCTGGTAAAGAACTTTGCCTATTGGAAATGCCTTTATCGATGATGTACTTGCATGTTCTTTAGCTAGCTCTCTGATTTTGTGGTCATAATCTTGTCGTGTCATGAGCTTGTCATTTATGACCAAGGGACTGGGTAACCCTTTCTCTCTCAAAATTTGAAACTTGGCCATAAATCTATCAATTTCTACCTGCATATTTTGACACTTGTCCTCCAAGTTTAACATTAAGTTTCTCTTGGAAAGGACCTTTCTTACCTCCAAAATTGTTTCTGCCCCATCCTCTATACCCAATTCCTGAAGTTCATACTTGTTTTTACTTCAACTTCAAATATCACCATCCAATCCAAACTAGATTTTGTAAATAAAGTATGTACAAAATGGGAAATGGAAATTAGTAACTTGGTTCAAAGTAATGTTTTAGCATTTGAAAATTCACTGGCCCACCTTCTGTATCTATAACATCCATTTCTCTTAAGAAGAAAGCATTATTTCCTCTGTAAGCATAAATGACATAGGGACTTTTCCATAGGAAATAAAATTTCCCATTTTTACCTTTGTCTTCCCTCATTGAATCCCACTTGAGCACCTTGTTACCAAGGTAGAAATCTTCAGCCTTGGTCCTTCTGTCAAAAATATTTTTAATCTTTTCCTGCACAACCTAGGACCTGATATAGACCTCTTCTCTAGTTTGTTGTAGATGAATAGTTTGGTTGATTCTTCTTCGGATATTATTTGGTTCAACCTGAAATTCTTGAAGTATCTTCATTACTGGTACTCCAAAAGAAGATGTAAAGACAACTTCCATTACATAAACTAGTTGATAGGGAGAAATACCAATTGATTTCTTAGTGGTCAATTTGTCTATGCATAAGGCATTGACAAGCTTTTTATTCCAAGTTTTGTTATTGTCCTCTAGTAACTTCTTGATGATGTTTACCAGGCTTTTGTTTGAGGATTATACCAATCCATTACTTTGAGGGTAATAGGTTGTGAAATGACCAAGGGTGATATGGTATTTATTTCAGAAATCTATCATTCTTTTGGATTTAAAGGCTACTGCATTATCAGTAATGAGGTTAGTTTGACATCCAAATCTTGATAGAATAGTAGTTGCAAGGAATGTTATGATAATAGTGTCTGTGGCCTTCCTTGAAGGTATGGCCTCTATCCATTTCATGAAGTAGTTTGTGGCTGTGAGAATCCATTTGTGCTGGGCAGAGGAGGGTGGGTGAATTTTGCTAATGAAGTCTAAACCCCATTGTTGAAAAGGTATTTCAGCAGAGACTGGCTTGAGGGGTAAAGGTAAGAGATTTTTATTTCCCTAAAAAATTTGACATTTTTGACAAGAGGTCACATGTTTTTTGACATAAGCAAACAAGGTGGGCCAGTAGAAACCAACTCTAAGGATTTTATCTGTAATGGTTTTCAAGTAAAGGTGTCCTCCACAGTCACCTGCATGAAACTCTTGCAAAAATTTGCTAGATTCTTCTTTTAATAAGAAATTGAGAAGAATACCTTCATGATCTCTCCAAAACAAAACATTGTCTAATATACAAATTTTAAGGATTTCATCTTCAAAAACCTGCTTTTGGTCCTAGATAATTCAGGAGGAGCTTGTAAGTTCAGTAAAACATAAATAATATCAGCATACCAAGTTGATTCAAGAAAGGCCTGGCTGATTAGTGGAGTCGCCATCTCCTCTTCATTATCTATTTCTACAATAAAGTTTATATCCAAGGCCTAACAATTTGATTCAGCCATGAGCGTAGCTAAACTTTGGCCCTTGATTAACTTAGTAGGTTTTATTTCTATATCATACTCTAAAATGGTAGCAATCCACTTTCCTCTCTTTCCATCAGGACCATCCTGAGTTAGGATGTCTTTGGCTACTGTATTTGGAACGTAGGCTACTATATGAGAATATAAGATGTATACCCTAAAGTCCTTAATGGCTTTGACTAAAGCCAATTCTTGTTTTTCCATTATATTATATTTCAAGGGGGCATCTCTAAGGGATTTTCTAAAGAAAGAAATGGGTTGTTCATAACCCTGGTCATTTTTCTACAATAGAACAACAACAATTGTGTGCTCAGAAGCAAAGGAAAACAAGATGAAATCTCTGTCAAATTTAGGATTGATTAATACAGGTGTTTAGTTAAGGCTAGTTTGATGTCTTCAAAGGATTTTTTAGCCTCAACATTCCATTTTATGGTGGAGTCCATTTTCAGCATGTAGTTTAGTGATCTAATTAATGCTGCCAAATTAGATATAAATATTCTAAGAAAATTTTTTTTTCCTAAAAAAGCTTGTAACTCTCTAATGTTCTTGGGGTGTCTTATTTGAAAAATGGCTTCTATTCTTGTCCGGTCTATTCTTTTGAAATTATGTGACCTAACAAATTTCCTTCTTCTAACCCAAACAAGGACTTTTTGGGGTTCAAAGAGATTCCAAATTTCTTGCATTTAATAAAAACTTGTCTTAGATGATCCAAATGTCAATTGTCAGATTTTGAAAATACAATAATATCATCTAGATATATCACAAGGAAGTCATGAATTTCTTTTGCAAATGCTATATCCATAGCCCTCTGGAAAGTGTTTCTTGCATTCATTAGCCCAAAAGGAATTTTCACATACATAAATGTGCCCCAAGGAGTAGTAAAAGCAGTCTTGGGTTGGTCATCAGGGTGAACCAAGATTTGATTGTAACCAGAAAACCCATCCAACAATGAGATTTTGGTTGATCCAACTACTCTCTGTAAAATGTGGTCCATTTTTGGGAGAAGGTAATTGTTTTTTAGTGACACTTTGTTGAGGTTTCTGAGATCCACACAGAGTTTGATCTCACCAGTTTTCTTTCTAGTTGGCACCAAGTTTGGGACCCAGTCAGAAAATCTGATTGGTGCAATTATTTGGCATCATACATACTCTGAATTTCTTTTTCAATTGCAGGTAATAAGACAAGATTAATCCTTCTAAGTTTTTGTTTGAAAGGCTTTTGATTTTATTTAATAGGAATTGTGTGCTGGATGATGTTGGTGTCATAGGATTTGAGGTCCTCATAACTCCAAGCAAAAACATCCTGAATTTCTTTAAACAACTCAATGTATTTCAATCTTTCAGTTGGAAGTAATGACTTAGAAAGTTTGATCAATTTAGAATTTTCATCGGTATATATTACATTCCTCTATATTAGACTTCAAAGGTTCCATTTTAGGTTTCCTAGGAACATCATTTGAATCAAATAAATTTCCAGAGGGATCAATCCCTTTGGTAAGAAGTTATCTTTGAGATTAGTTACTTTGGTTTCTTCACTGATTATTTCATCAACCTCAATTTGCTCCAAGTTTTTTTTTTTCTATGTAAGGATAATTCTATTAATATAAACAAAAAAATAATTACATCGAGGCCTTGCCTCAACCGCTGTTGCTAGAGTTCATCAAGAAGGTCCAAACTGCCCCAGATTGGGGAAACCAGTTTGACATGGCATAAAGACCAATCATATATCCCGAGACTGTCACCAAAGGAAACCCATACATAGGACTCAGATCCATGATTTGAAGCAAAACCCCAAAAAGATTCAACACAACACCACCAGAAGTGACAACAAAATGACATACCTGCTGGTCAATCATAAAAATAGCAAAAACAAATATTATCAAATAATATTTAGAATACCGTCAGGTCCGCATCATCGCATTGCACATACGAAGGTGTAAAGGCTTCGCCCCTTAGTTCCGCCGATGCGATATTGTGATGCGATCTGATAGCAATCACATATTGCTATATGAAAAGGCTCTGCCCCTAGGTTTCTGCCGATGCGATCTAATTGCAATCACATATCGCTATAAGTAAAGGCTCCACCTCTTGGTTTCTGCCGATGCGATATTGCGATGCGATCAGATCGCAATCCCATATTGCTATAAGTAAAGGCTCTACCCCTTGGTTTCTCCCGATGCGATATTGTGATGTGATCCGATCGTAATCGCATATTGCTATATGTAAAGGTTCCACCCCTTGGTTTCCGCCGATGTGATATTGTGATGCGATCTGATTGCAATCACATATTGCCATAAGTAAAGGCTCCACCCCTTGGTTTCCGTTGATGCAATATTGCGATGCGATCCGATCGCAATCGCTTATTGCTATATGTAAAGGCTCCGCCATTTGGTTTCCACCGATGCGATATTGCGATACGATCTGATTGCAATCGCATATTGGTATAAGTAAAGTCCTTGCCCTTTGGTTTCCCCATTCTGCGGTTGTCGGCGGTCCGTTGGGTGGCCATTAATGTTCTTGGAGATCACCCACCTCCGGGTGCACTTCTTTCTCCCGAGCCATTTCATTCTTTACCAATTCCTAATATTCCAGCATTTGTTGTTCAGTGGTTAGAGTAGAGAGTGTACCTGTATGGAGATCTGTTCCACTTTCCGCTCCTATATTTGCCAATAGGTGAGCTACTTTGTTTCCCTCCCGGCGTATATGCTTTAGATTGATTGATTTGTGGGAGGAGAGCCAGATTTCGATAAGTTTTAGTCGACTCTCCATTCTCCAGCTATTGCTCACCTTATTTGAGTTTGTTCCCTGCAGCATTTTGGTGACCATATTTATGAGAATTTGTGAATCTCCCTCTATAACAAGTAGGAATATACCCTGTTTTTGGGCTGTAATGAGTCCCTGCCATAATCCTTCTAACTCTGCCGAGTTGTTGGTGTCCCATCTAGTTGAGCCTAAGTAGGTTAGAATAGTATTTCCCTTATGATCTCTGAATATTCCTCCAAATCCCGCATTCCCTGGATTTCCTTTCGAGGCTCCATAAAAGTTTATCTGGAACATGTGACAGGGAGGAGGAATCCACTTATCTGGTGTCCTGCTTCTTGCTTGAGTTTTTCCGTTGATTATCATTCCTTTGCTCCACTGCAAATTCCAATTTGTCCATATAGTTTGTTCCAATGGGAGAGAGGGAAAGTCTTCCTCAGACCATGTTTGAAGAAGTAGTGTTTCCCTAATATTTTGACATATTGTATTCCATAGAGATTCCAAGGGCATAGATTGGTCCTTGAAGATTTGCTGGTTTCTCTCCTTCCATAGTGTCCACACGAGAAAACCTGGTATAAGCTTCCATAAGGAGTTTAATAGCTTGCTCTTGAATGGGTTCCTTGCCCAGTCGTGAACAGTGGAAACTATATCTTCTTGTGTCCTTCCATCCTTTTGGCATCTAAAGCTAACCTTTTCCCAGAGCTTGTGTGCTAATGGACAAGGGTTCATGAAATGCTGAGTGGTTTCCTCTTCTTTCTTGTAGTTGGGACAGATGGAGGGGCCTTGGAAGCTACTCTTCCTGAGATTGTCCCAAGTATGGATTTTATTGTGACATATGATCCAAAGAAAGGTCGAGACTTTAAGCCAAATCTTGGGGTCCCATATTTTATTCCAGAGAGGGTCCTTGACAATGCATTCCTTCATGATGATGTGATAGGCCTCCTTAGTTGTGAAGGATCCTTTTTCTTCATATCCCCATCTAAGGATATCCTTTTCCTCTGAGTATTGTATTATTCTCTTTGCTAATTCAGTATTGAGAATTTGTTGAGCTGAGTCTGTTCCCTGTCTTATTATGTGGTCTGTGCTACACCATTGCCTGTGCCCTTGCAATGTGGAAGGAAGCTAGAAGTGCTTAACAATATTATAGGTTTTCATTTCCTGTTCTGGGATTTGATGAGGTAAGATCAAATCCTTTAGTTTGGGTTGCTACTGCCAAGAGTCATCCCAGAACCTTGCTGTATTGCTGTCCTTCACTTCCCAGAAGCTATGCTGCTGAATTAAGAGCTTGTATTGCTTGGCCGCATTCCAGATTAGAGAACCTGGGTTGAATTCTGAAATTTGGATTAATTCTTCGGTGGGTCGACTGTTGGCATACTTTGCCCTCCATAGTGATGCCTAAGGGGTGGATGGCATAGTAAGCCATTTCCACCAGATGTGGGCACCCATAACCTTATTACTGTGATAAGGATCCCGCAGACCCATTCCACCAGCAAGCTTTGGCAGGCAAACTGTGTCCCATTTGACTAGGGCCCATTTGCATTTTTGATCTGAGCTGCCCTACAGGAAGGATCTATGTAGACATTTGATCTCTTTGAGAACCCATTTGGGTGTAGCTAGGATAGATAAGAGATACAATGGCATGGATTGCAGAACCACCTTGATTAAGATAAGGCGACTAGCCATATTGAGAGCTCTATGAGTCCAGGAAGATAATCAAACCTTCAATTTTTCTAAGAGCATTCTCCAAGAGGAGTGTTTCATAGCGGAGTCAGTCAGAGGAGTGCCAAGATACTTGGAAGGGAGAACAACAATTGAGAATCCAAGAATATGAGCTATAGAAGCTTGGGTGACAACGGGGGTATGAAAAAAGAAGATTTGAGATTTGGCCTTGTTTATCTTTGCGCTAGAGGCCTCCGAAAAGTCCATCAATAGTGAATTGAATTGTGGAGTTTTCTGGACTGAAGGGTTACCAAAAAGCATATTGTCGTCCACAAATTGCTGATGAGTGAAGGATGGAGTGTTATGAAATGACAGGGCTCTTAGTTTCTGGGAAAACATAGCAGCTTTAATACTGCGGCCAAGACCTTTCACCATTAACACAAAGAGGAAGGGGGAAAGAGGGTCCCCTTGTCTGATACCCCGGGAAGGCTGGAAAGGAGATGAGGGGATAACATTGATCAAAATTGAGGAAAAAGAGGAAGAGATGAGACGCATGACCTAGCGAATCCAAGTTGGGGAGAAACCAAAGGCAGATAGGGTCTTTTGAAAATACATCCAACTTAAACTGTCAAAGGCTTTTGAGAGGTCGATTTTAAGTAGCATACCTAACTTCTTGGAGTGCTTCAGGGAGTGGATGATTTCGTGAGTGAGGATGATGTCTTCTGTAATCTTCCTGCCTTCTACATATCTTGACTGCTCCGACAAAATGAGAAGTGGTAGCAACGATTTGAGTCTTGAAGCTACGATTTTGGAAACTATCTTGTAGATGACATTGCACAGGGCAATGGGACGAAATTTTTCAGGGGTGTTAGAATGAGCTTCCTTTTGGATAAGGGCTATAAATGTGGCATTCATAGCCAAAAGCATCCACCTCATGGTTCTTGATTCCTCAACAATCTGCCAGACTTCCAATTTAATTAGCTCCTAGAAATTATGGAAAAAGTTGGAGGTAAATCCATCTGGCCCCAACATCTTGAATTCTTTCAGTTGATGAACTGCATTTTCCACTTCCTGTAAGTCGACTGGCCTAAGTAAGAGCGGGTTGTGTTCTTCTGTGATGAGTTTGGGGATGTTCTCTGTGATTTTTCCTATAGCTTGCATTCTGTCCACCTGTGGTTCTTGATGAGCTTGCTTAAAGTAGTTGAGAAGTTCGAGCTCGATTTCTTCATGTTTTTCCACTTTTACCCCCTGCTCATTTTGGATGTGAGTAAAATTGTTATTCATTCGTTGTTGAATAGTGGAATAGTGAAAAAAATTTGTATTTTTTTCCACTTCCTTTAGCCACCTGATTCTCGATTTTTGCCTCCAAAGAATTTCTTCTTGTTTGGCCCTCTCTGAGATCTGAGTTTCAAGAGACTTTTCCTGTTCCGAAAGTTCCTCTGATCTTCCCTCTGTGATGATCCGTTGCTACAACTGTTTCATCTCTGGATCTAGAGTAGTCTGAGCCTAGAAAATGTTACCAAACGAAGAATTGTTCCATTGTTTTATTTTAATCTTGAGGTATTTAAGCTTTTTCTGAAATTTGAACATGCTTGTACCATTTGGTGAAGAGAAGTTGTTCCATTCTGAATTTACCAGATTGACAAAATTCAAATGTGTCATCCAAAAAGCTTTGAAGTGAAATGGCCTGCGGGTAGCATTGCTTGGTCGAGACCATTGGAGAGAAATTGGCCAATGGTCTGAGCCTATCAGTGGCAAGATTGAAGCTGAAAGGTCTCCCCCTAAGTGGATTGCATTGTCAGAGATTAGGAATCTATCCAGGCGAGACACAATTTAGTGCGAACAAGCTCTTTTTTTATTCCAGGTAAAAAGGCCATTGTTGAATGGCATGTCAATAAGCCAATTGCTTTGAATGTAATCTTTTAGATTGTTTCTTTCCCTGTCTAGCTTATTCCTTCCTCCTCGCTTTTCTTCCATCTTGGTCATCATGTTAAAGTCGCCCCCAGTGATCCAGAGCGGATGAGACTTATCAGTATTGATTGAGGAAAGGGTATTTAGAAGTTCTACCTTATGCATAGCTTCCTGGGGAAAATAGACATTGGTTATGTGACCATGTATACTAGTGCCTGTAATGTGGAAAGTAGCTTGAAGGAAATGCTTGTTTGCATGAATGTTGTTGAGCTCAATGGTGCGTGCATCCCAGATGATTGCCAAGCCTCCTGAGGTGCTAGAAGCATCTACTGATGCTGCTATACTACCCAACCAGACTTTTGCAGCAATTCGATCTAGAGAGATGGAGTTGCATTTAGTTTCTTGCAGAAAGAGAATTTGGGGTTTCTCTTGCTTTATCATGTTCCTAATCAGTCTACATTTCCCAGGGCTATTGAGCCCCCTGATATTCCATGAGATTAGCTTCATGATGGAAGGTTGGAGAGAGACTTGTAATACTTTGTGAGCTTGGAGTACCTGCCTGACTCCACTAGCATTTCCCCAATGCAGATGGTGCATTGAAGATCCGTTTCCTCCCTCTCTTTTTGTTATCTTTGATTATGCTTTTTCCATCCCACAGACCTCCAGTTTGAATACCTAGGGATTTTTTCCTTTGAGCTTTGGAGAGAATTAATTCCACATTCTCCAATTGTCGCTCTGGGATTTTATCATAATTTTTTGTTTTGCATGCCTGCTCTAGACCAAGAATGTCTAGATCCCCAATATCTATACTTTCTGGTTCTTCTTCCATATACTGTGTGTCACTTATGTCATCTGTTATTTCTGTTGCCTTAGAAAGGTCAGGCTGCGAGTTGTCTACCTCCATTCCTTGCGAGAACCAAGTTGGGATTGAGCACATAACCATGGAGGAAGGATCTATGGGTAATGGTTCTTCTGGGATTTTTTTGGGATCAGAATGTGCAGGTTGTTTGTTCATCATGGGATCCTTCTCAGATGGGACAAGGGCCTCAGGGTTGTGTATTTCTTGTAGGGCTAGCACTTCAAAAATGTTGCTTGTGGAGGGTTTTGATGAACTAGCTTGAGGCTTCTTAGGGATTGTAGTAGGTTTCTTGTGATTTTTCCTACGATTGGCAACTTTAGTGAAGCCAGTCAGATCCGGCTCCTCAAAGGCAATGGTATTCGAGGGTTTCTGGTTTAGAGGAAAATCTTGAAACAGGTGACCTAGTGCATGGCATCTCCTGCATCTGAACGACACATGTTCATAATCAATTAACTGAACCCATTCAAAATTATCATGAAAAATACTTACCACATCCGGAAGTGCCTTGCTAAGGTGCATATAAACGCAAATGCGGGCGAAGGATGTATATCTTCGGAGTTTTGTTTCCTCTGCCGTTTTGACAAATTCACCGAGACCATTTCCTATGGTTTGTAATGTCTCTTCGTCCCAATATTCAATTGGGAGTGAGTAGAGATGGATCCAGACTGGCGCCTAGCTGAGATCTTCTTTGTCTGGATTAAAGTGCTCCACCCATCCCCTCAAATATAGGCCAACTACGTTGAAAAAATAGGGGCCACCATCTAGTACTCTGTTTCGGTCCTCCAAGCAGTTAAAGATGGTCATGAAGAACCCTTTAGGTCCTAGCTGCAGCGTTATGTGTCCTTTCAGCTTCCACTTCGTTGCAATCCAGCCATGCAATGCTTTCTTTGTTGGCCACATACCTATGAATTTTCCTATCAATGCATGATCTCTCATGTACTGGATCTGAGCATTGATCCGATAACTTGGGAGCTCTATTTTCGGCCGTTCAACAGTGACCAATCTACATGTGTTTGAGGTGACCTGGGGGTTATCCCTATCATTCGCCTTAGCATCTTGTGGATCTTTCTTTTCTCTTTCTCCATTTTGATCAGCTGAACTAGTTTCTTCCTCACACCTCTGAGGAGAATCATTTGCATTGGGGGGAGGCACGACGTCCTCCCCTTGGGGGTAGTCATGTTGCTCATGCTGCTTATTGTCGTGTGTTGCCTTTCATATTGCTGGTGGTATGACAGTATTGCAGAAGTCTACTCAGGTCTGCCGTTGCAGGTTCTGCAGAAACACTAAGTTGCCATACCCTCCCGCTTCTCCCTAGAGTAAATCAAGAGTGTAGGGTTGAATGTGTTTGCTCCAAGTTATCTATATCTGATCTGGTAAATTTAGTTGGGTTGAGTCTATTTAGTTCATCACCTTCTATCTCATTTATTTCTATCTCATCCTTAGTGTCAGGGACTATGGATGTATCAATATCTATATTGTTATTTACAAACTCTTCTTTTGAAATTAAAAAGTTATTTATCTGTTTATCATTAGAAAATATCTGCCAATTCTTCAAATGATCTAGAATTGTAGGTCTGTGCCTAAATTCAGTAGTGTATTGATGGTTGGGCTGACAGGGTAATTTGCAGGTTCTGGCAAACATTGCTAAACTGTGGGCTTGCATGTTATGTTATCTAGGAATTACTGAAACCTCTTTTTCTAGGAAAGTGTTAAGATTTCTACAATAGTATCTCTATAACAACTTAATCTAGGGTCTTTAGTCATATATACCACATCAATTTGTTTTACAATTAGTTCAGAGTCTCCCATGACAAAAACTTTTTTATCTCCTAAATTCCTAACTAACTTAATACCTAAAATTAATGCTTCATACTTGGCCATATTATTGTTACATTTAAAATTCAATCTATATGCATGGTCTTCTGAGTGATTATTTTCCAAATTGTATATCCACACTCCTGCTCCTGCTCCTAACCTATTGACTGACCCATCAAATTCTAGTTTCCATAATATCTTATCCTCATAATTCTCACTATCTGGTGCAAAAAACTTTTCATCATTTACAACAATTTGACCATCGTAAGGCCTTGTAATGACTAGGTTTAATTTCTCCATCACTGATTTGGGCATTAAGTTGTGAGAGGCCCTAGAGTCCAACATTGCAATGTGTAGAATTTTATCATGGATAGTAAGGCTGATGTAAAAAGGTGGAACTCCTCCTTCTAATGGTTTGCCATTAACATCTGGACCAAATATGAGTTCTGGTTGGTCATCAAACAAATTGACTGAATCCTCATTTTCAACAATGTTTAAGGTCTGGTTTATCTGTGATTTATAAGTTTCATTCTTGATTAGTTCCATTAAAGGAACTGAGATTTTTAGCTTTGCTATCTCTACTCCAAGATTGAATGGCAAAGAGCCTTTTTCTGTTTGCAGGTTGTGAACTGTTGAGGCAGGGATTTGAGTAGGCTTGTCTTCTTTCCCTTTATTGGATACTTCTTTATGTGGATCTTCAAATCTCATGTTTTGAGTTTTTCCTAGTGGTTCTTTAGGTGGAATCGAAGTGGATGGTTGATCAGCAAAATATTGGTCAGAGGTTATATCTACAATTGTGGGGCCAGAAGGATTTGGGTTCTGCCTAGGGAGAATTTGGAGGATCTTTGAAACAGGGGCTTCTTTTATTTTCTTGGGTTGATTTTATATTGTTTTCTTGGTTTGGTCAGGGACATCAACATTCTTTTTGCTTCTTAGATTATACTATTTATGTACTTCAAAGATGGCATAATCATATCCTTGTTTATAATCAAATGATTCCCCAGACTGTATTTGTAATTGTTGCAGCACATACAGATCCTACTCATCTTGGGTTTGAAAAACAACATCCTCTTCATTTATTTCCATTAGGTTAATTTGTGTATCTTGTTTTGGATCTTCTAGCTGGGATGTATCTGCATAATTTTCTTGAAAAGGAGGCCTAATCTTCTGATCCAGTCCATTTTTCCCAATGTTTGGGTTTTGGTTTTTTCTAAAATTTGGGTTTCTAACTGGGGGCACTTGTTGGTTATCCCATTGAGGTTTCCTCTCCATATTCTCTATTCTATCCATTAGTTTTTCGATACCTTTGGCTAAACTATCTATTTTAATGTCAGAGGGTGAAGCTTCATCCTTAGCAATTCCTCTCCTTTCATTTATGACTCTGGCCCTTTTAGCTAACAAATTAGCCTCTACACTAACAGCTACACTTTGCATTTCTTCTAATGTTGGGGGGTTTCTTTCCCTATGTTGGTATGCCATATTTGTATCAAAACCATCAGGGAAATTTATTAAATCTAAGTTAGGTGGGGGTCTAAGATTAACTGGGATGACATTATATATATTTTTGAATCTAGTGTAGTAATATTGAATAGTTTCATTAGGTCCCCTTCTAATATTGTCATATTCTGAAAGGATTTGTAGGGGATTATTTTTCATTTCCCACTATTCAAAAATTGCTAGTGCAATGCATATAAACTATCAATACTATTAGCACGCAATTCTCTAAACCATTTCCTAACATCACCAGCTAAAGTATGGGCAAAGAGTCTCATTTTAACATTATCTGTGTCAATCTCATGCAATTCAAAGTAACCTGTTATCTTATTGACATGTTGTTGTGCAGTGTAATGTCCCGTGCCATCAAATTTAACAATTTTACTTTGGTAGTATGTTGGCATAGCACCTAATTGGGTAGAAAAAACAAGAGGAGCATATCTATTTTCCATGGCTGTAAGCTGGGAGGGGTTAAGATCTGGGGTTGGGGTACTAGGAGATGATGTAATGGTGGATTAAGAACCAGGACTAGTAGGTGATGAATGGGTAATGATAGGTTGGTGAGGGAGAGTAGGTATGAATGGTGGTGAAGAATTTACTTCAGAAGGTATTATCGTCGAAGTTGAAGGGAACAATTGTGAAATCAAAGTAGTAGACAACTGTTCAGAAAGCTCTGGGATCGAGGCAAGACTAATGGATGATTGTGGATATTTCAGAATGTATTCATCAATGGATTTGTTGGCTTGTTGAACTTCAAGGTCTGCAATAAAATTAGGATCTAGAATAGTTTCACTGAGTGCATTTTCAGATTTTGTTCTGAATAATGAATGCTCAAATGCACATCAAAGGGAAGTTCTTCTAAAGATAACCACTCATTAGGGCATGAATTAGCTTTAACTAATGGTATCTAGCTAACTGAACTTTCTTCTTTTTTGGATTTTCTTGAAATCATGTTAGGATTATCAACTACTAGGGTAGGGTTTGGATATGGATTAGCCCTAGTAAAATGAGTCTTCCTAGAAGCCAAAATTTCAATTTTTTTAGTTGTTTTTGCAAGATTTTTCACAATAACTTCTAAAAATGACTTTAAGAGGCTCAGAATGTAGATTTAGAATTTTATTAAAGCTTTATTAGGACCGAGGATTCGATCTCCCTAGTATGGTTGCCACTATGTTATCACTCAGAATTTTCTCTAGAAGTTATTAGAAGAAATAAAATGACCGAGTTAACCAAATAATTTTCTCTAGAAGTTATTTTCAAAATCTGACAATCAACATTTGGATCATCTAAGACAAGTTTTTATTAAATGCAGGAAATTTGGAACCTCTTTGAACCCCAAAAAGTCCTTGTTTGGGTTAGAAGAAGGAAAATTGTTAGGTCACATAATTTCAAAAGATGGTATAAGAATAGGCCCCACAAGAATAGAAGCCATTTTTCAAATAAGACACCCCAGGAACATTAGAGAGTTACAAGCTTTTTTAGGTTTCTTTTTTTCTTAGAATATTTATATCTAATTTGGAAGAATTAATTAGATCACTAAACTACATGCTGAAAAAGGACTCCACCATAAAATGGAATGTTGAGGCTAAAAAACCCTTTGAAGACATCAAACTAGCCTTAATTAAAACACCTATATTAATCAGTCCTAAATTTGACATAGATTTCATCTTGTTTTCCTTTTCTTCTGAGCACAGAATTGCTGTTGTTATATTGTAGAAAAATGACCAGGGTTATGAACAACCCATTGCTTTCTTTAGAAAATCCCTTAGAGATGCCCCCTTGAAATATAACATAATGGAAAAACAAGCATTGGATTTAGTCAAAGCCGTTAAGGACATTAGGGTATACATCTTATATTCTCATATAGTAGCCTACGTTCCAAATAAAATAGTCAAAGACATCCTAACTCAGGATGGTCTTGATGGAAAGAGGGGAAAGCGGATTGCTACCATTTTAGAGTATGATATAGAAATAAAACCTACTAAGTTAATCAAGGGCCAAGGTTTAGCCAAGCTCATGGCTGAATCGAATTGTTAGGCCTTAGATATAAACTTTATTGTAGAAATAGATAATGAAGAGGAGATGGCGACTCCACTAATCAGCCAGGCCTTTCTTGAATCACCTTGGTATGCTGATATTATTTATGTTTTACTGAACTTACAAGCTCCTCTTGAATTATCTAGGACCAAAAGCAGGTTTTTCAAGATGAAATCATTAAAATTTTGTATATTAGACAATGTTTTGTTTTGGAGAGATCATGAAGGTATTCTTCTCAATTGCTTATTAAAAGAAGAACCCGACAAAGTTTTGCAAGAGTTTCATGTAGGTAACTATGGAGGACACCTTTATGGGAAAATCACTACAAATAAATTCCTTAGAGCTGGTTTCTATTGGCCCACCTTTTTTACTGATGTCAAAAAACATGTGACCTCCTTTCACAAATGTCAAATTTTTGAGGGGAAGAAAAAGCTCTTACCTTTACCCCTCAAGCCAATCTCTGCTGAAATACCTTTTCAACAATGGGATTTAGACTTCATTGGCAAAATTCACCCACCCTCCTCTACCCAGCACAAATGGATCCTCACAGCCACAGACTACTTCACGAAATGGATAGAGGCCATACCTTCCAGGAAAGCCACAGACACTGTTATCATAACCTTCCTTGAAACCAATATTCTATCAAGATTTAGATGTCCAACTAAGATCATTACTGATAATGCAACAACCTTTAAATCTAAAAGAATGATAGCTTTTTGCAATAAATACCGTATCACCCTTGGTCATTCCACAACCTATTACACTCAAGGTAATGGAATGGCAGAATCCTCAAACAAAAGTCTAGTAAACATCATCAAGAAGTTACTAGAGGACAATAATAAAACTTGGAATAAAAATCTTGTCAATGCCTTATGGGTAGACAGATTGACCACTAAGAAATCAAATGGTATTTCTCCCTATCAACTAGTTTATGGAATGGAAGCTATCTCTCCATCCTCTTTGGGAGTACCAGTAATGAAGATACTTCAAGAATTGCAGGTTGAATTGAATAGTATCCAAAGAAGAATCAACCAAACTATTCATCTACAACAAACCAGAGAAGAGGTCTATATCAGGTCCTAGGTTCTGCAGGAAAATATTAAAAGGATTTTTGATAGAAGGACCAAGGCTGAAGATTTCTACCTTGGTGACAAGGTGCTCACGTTGGATTCAAGGAGGGAAGACAAAGGTAAACATGGGAAATCTGATTTCCTATGGAAAGGTCCGTATGTCATTTATGCTTACAGAGGAAATAATGCTTTCTTCTTAAGAGAAATGGATGGTACAGATACAAAAGGTGGACCAGTGAATGTTCGAATACTAAAACATTACTTTGAACCAACTTGCTAATTTTCATTTCCCATTTTGTACATACGTTATTTACGAAATCTAGTTTGGATTGGATGGTGATATTTGAAGTTGAAGCCCGAAGAGAAGGCCCTAATATTTAAAAGATTTACTGTCATAAGTATCAATAATGTAGATTCACAGAAGGACACTTTGCAAGGTAACATCAACAAAAATTCAAAGGCTACTGATCTTCATTAGTTCTTGACATTTCACTAGAAAATGCCATCCCCAAGTGGAGCCACTCTTAGGTTCCTATACCAATAGGAGTCATAATTTTGAATAACTAAGGTTAAGCCTTCTAATATTGTACATACCTTTCTTTCTGCAAATGTTTTTCCATATTAAAAAAATTCAAAAATGTAAAGAGGGTATGTCCTAAAAGAAAAATCAAAGGACAACAAGAACGAGAAAATGTCGAAAAATGGAAATATATGAACCCCAAAAAACAAAAAGAGACCATGAAAGGGAGCAAGTCTAAATGCCACTACTATTTACTTTTATTCATAATAATGATTGTGTGTAGCTTGTTATTCATGCCACAATCAATGGTAATCAAACTGTTTAAACTTGATTATATCATGCTTTGAATTTTATGTTTATAGTTAGAAAATAAAATCTGACCAAACAATTTAATCTTGGGAGATCATTATATAGGTAGAGAAAATAAAGGAGCTCATCAGTTTAATCTGAGCCCTTGGATGATATAAGGTTAGAAATATATAGTTTGTTTTATTAATGAAAATATAGAATAAGGGTTTGCTAGCCTAAATGCACCCAAATAAATGAAGAAAAGATGTTAGAATAGGTAAATGGGTAAGTAGAAGAAAGGTTGCTAAAGTATAAAGTGGATTGGATAAAAATACATGCATCATGCTTAGACTCATATTTCAATATGTATGATTGAATTATGGAAGCAAAGGTTTGCAAGTTAATATGATTAACTCCCCCTTATTCATTTTTCCCTTACTTACTAATTTCCTATCCACAAGTATGCCCTAACACTTTAATTCCTTCAAGTCAAAGAGGCTCAGAGCATTTCTCTGACTTTTGGTGGGACTGGACCCTTGACTTAATGACGTAAGGACATCAAATGCTAGAATCCTCTTCATAAAATCCATTCCCCCCCTTATTTCCAAAATAAAACCCCTTTCCCTAAGGTTAAAACTCTTTTGCCTAGGAAAAGTGAAAACCCTCCATGTAAATTCTATTTCACTCAAAAACCCATGAAAAAACCTTTTATTGTTAAGTACAAAGTAAAGTGCGTGAAATGCATACAATTTACCTTTTTTTACTTAAGGAAATGTCCCCTCTGCCCATCACTTTCAAATTAATTTCTAATTTTATTATATAAATCCCGATAAAACCCTTTTCCTGTATATTAATTAAAGCCCCTATATAAATATTCCCACCCTTAGTTTTAATATAAACTATATAATTTACCCCATATCCTGACAAAACCTTCTTAATTTACCAAATCTTGGTAAACCTAAGTTAATCTCGTCATTAAGTTCCGCTCGATCTCCTAACCTCATGATTATCCCCATGTTAATCACAAAATGCCGTGATTAAGGCCCCTGGGTCCCCCCTAAACTCTCGTTCATTTCCTCTACGCAAGTTTGCAACCTGCCTATCGTTAGATCAACCACGCCCTCATTTGACGGTATTCACCCATATCAACCTTGCTTGATGGCCGATTGTTACCCGCCCGATAAAGCGGTTTTATCCAACCCCCCGACTGCTACGTGTCACGCTCTGGGGTAGATCGGGTGACCCCTCCAAAATACCATTCAACCTCCATAAGTGGTGTGATGGCCAGGGAAACCACCTCCCCGCTCAAACCACCAAACCACCTATTGTTCATTCATAAAATTTGCTGCCAAAAAGTAACCGTTGCTCCATAAAATGGCCGAGAAGCCATTTTTCACCTTTTTTCGCTCACTTTTTTTGTAAACCTCTGCGAAACAGTGTGATCCCTGCAGACACCAAATTCACCACTTAAACTCCGAATTCATCCTTGAAGAAAGTTGTAGAGACCCCAGACGGACCCTCTGTCTATGCTAGATTCCTTTGAACCTCTGCAGTTGCCGTGAACTCCAAAATTATAGATAATTCATCGAACTCTAGGTATTTCACCATAAATTACCGCTCGCCCTTTCAAATTTGGAAACGTTCAACCTTTTTCAGTGTTTTAATTAAGAAATGTTAATTGAAAAATAATCTAAATTAGAAAACCCATGGCCAAACCCTTTGAAATTTCTAGTTTCCATTCAAATCCCCTGAATTAAAACTGTAAAGCCAAATTTAAATCCACAAGAACTAAATTATGGCTGCCCCTATTGCCCATGATGTTAGACCTGTCACGACTCCCCATTTGGACCTTGACCACCTTCCCTTGGCTGACAAGGATTTCCAAATTAAGGATACATCTACCCAGAACCTCTTGCTTCAAATCCATTGTTTCAGTAGAGACAAATACCTCAACCATGCTGATGATATTGGCCTTTGTGAGTCAAATTTTTCCAAATACTAGTTCCTAGAGGTACATATTTTTCCCGAAATTTTCCACCAATGCCATGCTTGCTACATCCCCAGCCAGAGAGATATTATGACCCCTGACCAAAAGATTCTATTCACCATCACAGCTGATTCCATAAATGAAATGTTGCAACTCCAACCAGGACCAAACTTGACCCCACTCTCAATTGGGGATTTGTTAGACCAATATTCCAAGTTATGTCCCTCTAGATTGGCCCAACTATTCCAAGATTTCATTATTGAAGAGCAACACATTCCTAAAATCCCCCCCCCCAATATGTTTCTGCCATGTTCTATGAAAGGGGTAAACAAATCATCGCTATGATATCATGTGTTCTTGCTATTCTACTGATGAATTTGTGGACGAACTTGTCCTTGCCTTCATGTCAATTTATACCCCAAGACAACCTCCTACTGTTTTGTACAATTATTCTAAGTTCATAGCTGAGATAATGCATGAACAGTTCACGAGGATGCACAATGAGAGAGTATTTAAATACTCATCTATCCTCTACCATATGTTTCTATATTATCAACCAAACAAATTTTCTTTTGCCCTTCAGAAGCTGGATACCAAAGGCCAACTTAGGTCAGTCATTTTTTGGACCCCACTATTCCATAAGTTTCAGTCGCCATATACCTGTTCAGATTTCATATATTATTTTGTTCATCTAGTCATGACTATGTTGATAGGAAGCCCTCCACTGAGGATAAATCCAAAGATCAAAAGGGTCCTTCAATTGTCTAAACTAAGCAAAGTGGGAGACTGGTACCTCTACCAAAACCAAACAGAGATAAGAATTTATGGTTGCGAGCTTGCACCATATAAACTACCCAAATACCTCCCCATGAGGTTGTTTGCTCTAGAGTACTATAGAAAAATAATGAACTCTGATGAGATAAATTTTGTCTTGGCCAAGAAAAGATCACAATTCATAGTAAAAAACTAGTTAGGCCCCTTCATCTGCAATCTAGAGAGGCAGGGGAGGAGGCAGACTAAATTTTGTAGAGAATGGAGTTTCAAAAGAGTTTCATGTGGAGGTATGACCCTCAAGAATTTGTGACGAGATTGAGAAAGAAGCTCAAGTTGGGACCTTATATTCACCACCCCATACCAGAGATAGAAAGATATGCCAATCAATCTGAGTGGGTGGAAAATACTCTTGTAGACAGAGACAGTACAAGGGTAGAGGTAGAGAACATCCTATGTGACTTAGAAATACATTTTGATAAGAGCTCGTTTTTGCAGATACCTGAACAACAAAAAGAAACCATGAGCACCCATCCTGATCCAGATTTAAACAGGAACGCAACCAATTACAGAGATAACCATATACACAAATATGCAGCGGAAATAATACTTCATTTCATTAATGGAAAATACTGAAATATGCTTA
>APFE031050904.1:0-21058 GCA_000404065.3 Pinus taeda | reverse complement strand
GTTAGTTATTAATTTAGAATTAATTATTAAATAATTAAAGTCTAATTTAGGATTAGATTTTTTTTAATTAAAACTCTGATATTTTAGGTCAACAACAAAATTTCTAGAATTATGCTAGATTTGACTCATCAACTTTGGAGGCTCATAGATTGAGTTTTACTTAGCCAAATGAGGCCTAGGACGGCTCATTGGAAAGATAAAATCAAGGAGAACCTTTCCGAGGAGGTTTCACTAATAGATTTAGTTATTTATTTGGTCGAAAAATAGACAGAAGATCAAGCTCCGAATTTCTAAACAAAATTTGTTTTTTGAGTTTTGTTTTCTTCATTTTCATTTGCCCAAGCCTCTTTTAAGTGCAGATTCATTCATCAATAATATCCTTGGCCAATTAAATCATCACAGGAATCAATAGAAAGCTTGGATTTCTATTTCAGTTGTTTATTTAATTAAATTTGTTTAAATTTGTTTAATTCTAGATTTGGAATATTGATTTTATTTTTGCATCTTAATTTATTTTGATTTCTTTTTGCAGAAAAACAGTAGAAGAGATATGGAGAGAAAAATCTCAATCAATGAGATGGCTCCAACAATTAAAGATTGGAATTTTTGAGCAAATAAAATTGGATTGGACAGATTTTTCTTCAACAAACTTTCCTGTCAAAAATACCTTTGAAAATATTATAAATGACAGATTGCAGAATGTAATTAGGGGCTTCTCTCCTCTGCAATTCTGGAATTCAAAAAGCACTTCTGTAATAGGGATTTAGAGTTGTAGGTGGGAGGAGTGGAAATCTCACTCCTGGGGAATATTGAGTGTTAGGACCTCATATTGTCTCTTTCTTACTATACATTTTGTTATAATGTCACCCCTTTTCAACCCATATTTGAAAGTCCTTTAGTGTTTTGACTTAATTAGTGATTCTTCTCATCACTATACGTTTAATTATTTAACATATAATCATGTTGTCTTCATAGTTAATCTTTGAATTATTAGTTGTTGAAACAGTTAAAGAATGATGTGCAGTCCGCGTTGCTGAAACTGCCCGGAGTTTGCAATACTACTTTCACAGTTGCTAAAACAGTGAGAACGACACGCAAATCTCGAAGCTGAAACAGTTGAGATTTGCATTCCAAATTTGACAGCAACAACAGAACCAGATTGATCACTGAGGAAGCTGTTACATTAGATGTAATGTCCGATCTAAATACAATATTGCTGTAACAACATTTTGTTGATGGGAAACTAATTTCCCTATTTTTGTATAATGGGTTAAACATAATTTAACAATGTAAATATTTTGTAATAGATGTCTCCTCTTTATAAAGAGGAGACATCTACATTAGAGGGGGGATGAACAGATTGTGAGAAAGGCTGAGTTGAAGAGACATGACTAGAATCTTTTCTTTCTGTAACATGACATATTGATGGATGAATAAAACTCTTGTTCTGAACATCTTTTTCTAGTTCTCGTCTCTTGGGGAATCTTGTGAGAAGGACAGGGCCCACCTTCATCACAAGATTCACCCATTATATTTCTGTAGTGTGTTGAGTGTGTGTTTTATTCATACCTTGTTAACAAGTACTGTTTTCTGGATATTGTTTTACCTTTGTTGAAACTCTGTTTCTTTCTTAATCGATTGTTGCATTGGTTAAAGTTATTTCATGAGTGTCTCACGGTAATTAAGTTTACAGAGTGAAGTGGCAAGCTAGATAAACAGAGGCAGGTGCTGAAGATTCCCGCTCCGGGGATAGGGTCCTGATTCTCTGTTACAACATAGTCATTGTTTTCTTTTGCAGATTTACTTCTTTCCATTGAATTATTATTTGAATGAAATTAAGCACTTCTTAATAGATATCTGCAATAGAGTATATTTGTTGTAACACAAAGTGGAGCTTCAGTTATTAAAGCGAGGTGTGATCTGTTTGTACTACAATTTTTAATGCTTTTAAGATTGAGTATATATAGTACATAGTCACCTTGAAATAACCAAACTTCTTTGGGTTGAAAATTTATGTAGCACTTTAACCAGCAACTAAATGACCAACATTTTGGCGTCGTTACCGGGGAAGGCGACCGTAGATTTTAAGAGCATTAATGATTTTCCTTTAAATGTACAGGATGCATGAGAGGACACAGGAAAAATAATCCTACAGGTGGCAAGGGCAAAGGCAAAGGAGGAAGGAAAACTTTCATTGATGACATTATTTCAAAAGATGAAACGTCTCAGAGGATAAGGAGGCCGCAGACTCAACACTCTCTCCAAACGAACTACGAAACGGAGGAAGTAGTGGGACCTGAAAGGGCCAAAGAGACAGTAGAACAAACTGAGGAGTCTGTGGAAGACATTGAAGAACCAATAGAAGATATTGAAGTTGAGGAACCAGTTCAGAATATTGAAAGCCCAACAGAAAGCATTGAAGACCGGGCAAGTGAAACAGGGGAACGACCAATGGACGGAAACAATGAAGGAATCTTTGGTGGGGGAAGAAGAGAAGGAAGAGGTGAGAATTCTCTCTCCACCTTGGAATTCCCTATTGAGGATCTTCCCAGAGGGGAAAATCCTATGAAGAACATCCCACTCTCAGCCCTACCTAATTTCCATGGTTTATCATTTGAAGACCCTGATGAATTTCTGTTTGAGTTTGATATATTGTGTAGAAGATATGATTATGTTACTAATCCTCAAAAGCTAAAGTTATTTCCAGCAACATTAAAAGGAAATGCATTGAGATGGTTCATGAGCCTGGGAGGATATGTGATCTCAACATGGGAGCAGATGAAGGAGAAGTTTCTGGCCAAATACCAAGATTATTGTTGGACAAGAAAAAGAAAGGAGGAACTATTTAATATGGTTCAGAAGGAGGACAAAAACTTAGAAGATTTTGTGGAGAGATTACAATACGATTTGCAGAGATCCGATCACCCTAATATGAGTAAGGATATTCTTAAGTCAATACTGTTGAAAGGGGTAAGGGATGACTGTTTAGACATGTTGAATATGCTTGGTAAAGGGGATATATCTAAAGAATCATATGATGCGATTGTCAACCTCTGTAAGAGATGTTCAAGAGGAGCAGTAAACAGACCAAAAAGTAGGGATAGTACATACTCAAGAGTCCAAAAATCAGCCAATGGGGGAGCAATAAGAGCCGAAATAGGTAATTTACTTGAAGAATTTAAAACTGAAATGTTAAGCTCTTTTGCTTCACAAATTGATACCTTGCAGGTTAAAAAGAAGCAGGTAGAGGTAGAAGCTGCTTTGGCCAATTTCTGCTCTAAATGAAGAGAAAAACACCCACTAAGGGAATGCCCACTGGAAAAGGTACCAATTTGCACCATTTGCGAGGAGGACCATGAGACTCAACAATGCCCTTCTTTACCAAGAATAAAAGGAGCACTACAACCAACTGAAGAACTAGTCGAAGAAGTTTACTTGCTGACACAAAGGAGGCAATGGAAACCATGAGGACAAGGTACGAATTCTAGTATGCCATTTAATCGTTGGAATAATTATCCTTCTTTTAAAGAAAATTACCCGCCCTTCAATCAAATGCAATACCCACCCTTCAACCAAATGAACTTCCCACCCATGCATCAAACAAACCCTACCTTTATGGATCCTACAATGTAGAATCCCTGGTCTCTACAACAATCTTATTTTAATCATTGGAACCCAAGTTGGACAGCCCAACAAATCCCATTTCCAAACCAATTCCCTCAGTATCAGCAATCTCTCTCCTTGCCATCAAATGCTCCACCAAATAACTAGACAATGAGACCCCAGCTTCCTGTACAACCAAAACCCAATCCTAATAATAATAATAAAGCTGTGCAAGTCATCGATATTCAGAACCAACCTGTTTTCCCTGTGCAATGTAATGACATTCATTTGCGGTCTGGGAGAATAGTCGAGCCTACTATTGATGATATTACTTCTTCTGACTCTGATAAAGAAGAGACAAAAAAATATAAATCATCCAATAAGGCTGCTGAAACAGTTGAGCCAACCTCTAATAAAACTGTTGAAACAGTAGAGCCGCCATTTCCTGAGCGTTTAGCTCTTACTAAGACACCTGAGCCGCCTGCTTTAACCTTCTAGGGGAATTGCAGAATCTGTATGTTAAAATTCCACTCTTGCAAGCACTTAGAGATGTACCAATTTATGCTAGAACTATTAGAGACATTTGTATCAAGAAACTTGAAATAAAAGCTAAAGATCCCCTTACAGTTCATGTGATGGGTGATCTAGCTGCTTTAATGACGGGAAAAACCCCTCCTGTAAAATATGGCGATCCTGGTCATCCTACAATTACAGTACAGGTTGGAAAAACTTTTGTTTCCAGAGTTTTGGTAGACTTAGGTGTTGCCATAAATATTATGACCATTGAAACTGCACAGTTATTACAACTAAAGAATGTAATTAGAGAGACACCAACTATTCTAGAGCTTGCTGACCGTTCCACAATCAAACCAGAAGGGGTTATTGAACACCTAATAATTTCAGTAGAATCTTGGAACTACCCAGCTGAATTTGTTGTGTTACAGACTAAAACAAAGTTGGGGGGACATCCACTGATTTTGGGGAGACTATGGCTGGCGAAAGCAGATGCCTTCATCAGTTGTAGATCAGGCTCAATGATAATTTTTAATGGATCTAAAACTAAGCAACTCACTCTCTACCCTCACGCTACACCCATGATTAACAATGATAATTCTGTATGGTTAGATTATGATGATGAGGATACTCAACCCATTTTGACCATTGGACAAGCCCTAACTTTTAAAGACACCACCGAGGATGAAGTAATTAGTAATTTTATTTCTGAACCCTCTTCGATTACCTCTGAAACATATGATCAGTTAACTGCAATTTTGAAACCTGAAATGTAGCAAAACCTTAGATCTGAAAATTTATCTCAAACATCAATTGATACTCCTTCCAAGATTATAACACTAGAAATCGAACCTGGAAAAACATTGAATATAAATCCTAACCTAACAGATGCTGAAACACAACAGTTAATGAAGTTACTTCGTGAAAATAAGGAAGCATTCGCATGGCACTACACAGATATGAAAGGGATCTCTCCTGAATTATGTACCCATCATATTTATATCAAGGAGGGGTCTCGACCAGTCTGTCAACCCCAGCGACGAATGAACCCCAATCTAAGGGAAATTGTTAAAGAACTTCAAAAATTGCTTAATGCAGGGTTCATATACCCTATATCTGATAGTGAATGGGTTTCTCCATTAGTAATAGTACCTAAGCAAAACAGGAAATGGAGAGTATGTGTAGATTATAGAGCCTTAAACAAAGCCACTCAAAAAGATCATTTCCCCTTACCATTTATTGATCAGGTGCTAGACAGTTCGTTAGGAAAGAGATTCTTTTCTTTTTTAGATGGTTTTAGTGGATATAACCAGATCAAAATTGCACCCTAAGAGCAGGACAAGACCACTTTTACTAGTCCATGGGGAACTTTTGCCTATAGAGTTCTTCCATTTGGACTCTGTAATGCTCCAGCAACATTTCAAAGAGCAGTGATAGGAATTTTCTTTGATATGCTTAATGAATCTTTGGAGATATTTATGGATGACTTTACTCCTTATGGTATGACTTTTGAAGATGCATTACAAAACCTTGAGAAAGTACTTAAACGTTGTATAGAAGCTCATCTTCCTTTAAGTACTGAAAAATGTCATATGATGATGAATGAAGGAATTGTATTGGGACACTTCATTTCATTCCTAGGGATTCAAGTTGATCCATCTAAAGTGCAGGTAATTCAAACTCTTCCTATCCCCAGAACACAAATTGATGTAAGAAGTTTTTTAGGACATGCTGGATATTACAGAAGATTTATCAAAGATTTTTCTAAAATAGCTTCTCCTTTGTTTGTGTTAGTTACGAAAAATGCTGAATTCAAGTGGACTGATGATTGCCAAAAAACATTTGATGAACTTAAGCGTCGGTTGTCTACAACTCCTATTCTAAGGGGAACTCACTGGGCATTTCCCTTTCATATATCCTTTGATGCTTTAGACACTAAAATTGGGGCTATCTTGGGGCAAGAAGAAAATAATCTTCCCTATGCTATCTATTTCATTAGTAAGAATATGACCCCTGCTGAACTTAATTACACGGTTACTGAGAAGAAATTTTTAGCAGTCTTTTACGCTATTAATAAGTTTCGACATTATATTACTGGTTATCCTAATTTTGTTCATATTGATCACTTGGACATTAAGTATTAATGAATAAATATGTTACAAATGCTCGAGTTACTAGATGGTTATTATTACTACAAGAATTTGATATTACAATTGTAGATCAACTAGGTAAAGAAAATGTAGTTGCTGATTTTCTTTCTCGGATAAAAATTGATGATAATACTCCAGTAGATGATTCCTTTCCTGATGAATATGTAGTATCTGCTCACTCACCTTGGTATGCAGACATTGCCAACTATTTGGTTGCAGGAAAGTTACCATCACACCTGTCACATAAAGAGAAAAGAAGAATCATTCAACAAAGTGCTCGATACAACTAGATAAGTGGGTGTCTTTTTCATATAGGGCTTAATTAGGAAATTCGGAGATGCATTAGAGAAGATGAGGTTTACGACATACTGAAGGCTTGTCATGATGGCCCTTGTGGAGGGCATTTTTCCGATAAGAGAACAACACACAAAGTTCTGAGGATGGGTTATTACTGGCCTCACTTTTTAAGGATGCAAAGAAATATGTTAGGGCCTGTGATAGCTGTTAGAGAATGGGCCAGCCTAATCATAGAGATGAAATGCCACTGAATCCCCAGGTAATACTTGAACCCTTTGAAATATGGGCTCTATATTTTATAGGACCCATCAATCCTCCATCCAATCAAAGAGTTTACATATTGGTTTGCACGGATTATATGACTAAATGGGTGGAAGCTAAGGAACTTATTAGAGCTAATGAGGAATCTGTTTTAACCTTTCTATTTGAAGAAATCTTTGTGAGGTTTGGAGTGCCTAGAGAGTTAGTAACAGATGGAGGACCTCCTTTCAACTCCCATGGCTTTAAAGCTACACTTCACAAATATCATATTAATCATAAAATGACTGCACCTTATCACCCCCAAGCCAATGGGCAAGTGGAAAGTACAAATAAAGTCATAGAAGCCATTTTAACAAAATCAGTAAAGGAGAATAGAAAGGATCGGTTTCCAAGGTTGTCTGAAGCATTATGGGCTTACAGAATTACCTGGAGGAATACTACAGGTTTTTCACCTTATGAATTAGTTTATGGTAAAAGTGTTGTTTTTCCTGTGGAATTTGAGATTAAAACCTTAAGGACTGCTTTAGCTGTTAACCTTGACTTGATTGATGCACACAGAGCTAGGTTGCAGCAGCTTCAGGAATTGGATGAAAAGAGGTTGGATGCCATCCATCAAACAACTATGATACAACATCAAAGAACCAGGTGGCATGATAAAACCATTAAGCATAAGCAGTTCCAAAAGGGTAATTGGGCTCTATTGTATGACTCTCACTTTGAAAATTTTCAAGGAAAATCGTAAACAAGGTGGATGGGACCTTATACGATAGATATTGTTTTTCCAAATGGTACAGTAAGGCTCCTGACAATTGATGAATCTAGAACACCATTGTTGGTAAATGGGTATCGGCTCCATTTTTACTAGGAACTTGTTTCGAAAGAAGATTTTAAGGCCACTTGCATGGTAGATTCATATTATGTTTTTTTAGGGGAGACTGCTGCCCCTCATTGTATTTGATTTTTTTGCATTATATATTTCTTAGAAGATTAGGATATTTTAACTAATAATCCCTATCAAGGGTTGCCATGTTACAATTCATTATTTTGCAGGTCTTAAATTCGGGTGCTGTCTGAAAAGAACAATTCCATTGCAAGAAGGATCAGATTTCGGTTCGTGAAACATTGCCCTTTCACTTCAATTCATAATCCATTCCCTCACACTACCCTTCAACAACATTTTCTTATTTTTCCTTAAACAACAAATTTTTCCATTGCTGAAACACCATTTTTCCCGTTGCTGAAACACCATTTTTCCTGTTGCTGAAACACCACATTTCCCGTTGCTGAAAAACCATTTGAAACACCATTTTTCCCATTGCCGAAACACCAAATTTTCCCCATTTTCTTCGTTGCTGAAACACCAACTTCTCCATTGTTGAAGCACCCACCTTTTCCATCTTTCCCTAAGAAGCATCAATTTTCCTATTTTTCCTGAGATTCAGGCATCAGTTCCTCTCAAAAACGACCAATACATATCACTTTTCATAAGAGAGAATCAACCATTCATCCTGATAATTGTGTTCTTTCACTATCAACTCTTGTGAATATAAAAAATATTTCATACAAATACCCTCATATTTTATAAACCCTTTTTCATAACCATTGGTGATCCATCAATGACGAGATTATATTGTCAGCACAACGATCGAAGGTAAAACATGAGGTATGGGTGTTTATGTGTAAATATTAAACGAGAAGATCCTGATATGATTGCCGAAATCGTCGTACATTCAAACTTATCATTTCAGCGACAGTTGGGGGGGGAATACCAAAATTTTGCAATTATTACCCGATATGTCAATCACCGTCACGACCATGTCTCGTCACCCCGTATCTGTTTTATTATGTCATAACCTCATTTTCAATATCTTACTCTGTTTCGGCTACGGTAACTCGGCTCTATACTATGCATTTTACTAAACCAGTAACGATGGGAGACAATGCTATTTGAAATGAACCTAGTTCAACAGCTCTATTGGAATTGTACCCAGAAGCATATCAAATCTTTCAGCAAGTAGGCTGGGTGGATTATTTCCGAAGGCTTCAAGGATTTGACTCAGCAAGTCCTGGAATTCGCATGAAATTTAAGGGAAGGATACTCTATTATTCAGGGAGTACGAATTCCTATAACAGAGGAGGATATAGCGCAAGTTTCAAGGTTACCAACCGATGGCATTCATTGGTTCAGTCGTAAACACCTCATTTTGAACACACAACAAGATTTTCTTCTACCAGGAGAGCAGGTCGAATCGAAAGGCAGGGGTGTTGCACTTCGTTCATTACCACCTCCATGGCCGAAGGTCACAGAGTTTGTCAAGCACTATTTCACCTGCGAGGGACGTTACTAGGTAGTGTACCAATATGACTTTGTGTTGTTGAAGCATTTAAGACATGGTCGTTTATTAAATATGCCATACTATCTACTTGGGTGTCTAAAGAACATGTCACATTATTCCATGCATGCAAAGTACCCATTCCTATCCCTTACTCACCATCGCCTAGTTTAGCTTCTAATTCAGAGGGGCTTTTCCCTGTAGAATCATTCTCTCATTAACAACCGACCCTAGGAAGCCACTGAAGTTCCTCAACTAGCAGCTGAAGACCCACAGGAAGTTGCTGAAACTCCTCAACTAGCAACCGAAAATCCTCAAGAAACTACAAAAACCTCTCGAACAGCAGCCGAAACTCCCCAATTAGACGCCGAAAATCCTTGGCAAACCCCTGGAATCTCATAGCAAATTGAAAATCCTTCTGTTCAACAACCAGGGAGCATCTTTGATTCCTCAGAAATTCCACCACCTGCAATAGTCAATCCACTCGACCCCTCCCCCGTACCTACTCCATCCCTTAACTTACCTGAATCATCCATTCCCATGGTCCATATCCCCAGTAAAAATGAAAATACAAGAAAAGGTTGCACCTTCACTAAAAAGACGAGAAAGAGCCACAGTTAAAGAAGCTGATACTACTGATGACCCTCCTACCCAAAGGAAAAATTTTCGTAAGAGGAAAACCATTGTACTTCCCGCCTTCCTACCTCGAAGACGAACGAGGACGTCTTCTAAAGCAACAACTGAGACCATCACCCCAAATTCTCCACCCATTATCCTGAAGCCCCATACTTCACCACATCCCCAAGGCCCTGAATCCTTCCCTTCCTCACCCTCGGGTACCGAAATGCAATTTGCTCATGAGTTTGTGACATCGTTCCCTTCAAAAGATGCAGCTGCCCCACAAGAACCAGTTGCTGATCTATCAAAAGTAGACACCCAAGACGATGTACAACATGTAGTTGCTCCATAAGAACTAGCTACAGACCTAACAGGTGCTACACAAGAACCACCTATTGAGGAACAAAAGATAGATGACCTAGATGTAGCTGCTCCACAAGAACCAGCTACAGACCTAACAGGTGTTACAAAAGAACCACCTATTGAGTAACAAAAGATAGACGACCTAGATGTAGCTACTCCACAAGAACCAACTACTATTCCAGCAGGTGCTACACAAGAACCACCTGTTGACGATTATGAACAGGAAATAGACTAAGACATAGTTGCCATTGACTCAGCAGTTGACACATAAGAACCACCTGCTGAGCATGCAAATGATGAAGCTGCCACTGAACAATGATCCTCCCATCCACTCGAACCTGCAACTACTGCAGAGACTGCAACTGTTGCAGAAGGCCCTGTTACTTTAACCTCCCTTCAGGAAGAAAATGAGTTTTTAAAATCTGATATTGAGGTTTATAAGCACGAGTTAATCATGGAAAGAGAAGCCCATGAAAGAGAATGCAATCTATACATTTTAGCTCAGGTAGCATCTACAGCTGAGAGAAGTGTAGAAAAGGATCGATATAATGAGTATATGTGTGGCTAGTGTGGTGATCTCTATTCTCGAGATGGTTATAAGATAATCGAAGTCCCAGATCCTGGACCCACCCATGCATCTACTCCTGTCATAGTTAAAAAGGAACGCCCTACTGTTACACAAGAACCAGTAGGGCCTTCAAAGACCTCTGAAGAAGAAATGAAACCACAGGTACCCCGGCCTACCCTAGTTGTTAAAGCTGAAAAAATAGCACCAAAGTCTTCGAAGAATGTGTTCACTCAGACTGAACCCCGGTGTGTAAGGACCGTCTTCACTCAGACCTCCAGTTTTCAGGAACTGAGGGATACATGGAAGAAAGAGTATGCTCTGTCACAAGAAAAGGCATTACAGGAACATAAATCAGTGTGGTAGAATCATGTATTTAGAAATTGGGAAGTCCTATAGCAGTCTTGTGCACAGCACAAGGAAAACAAAAAGCTAAAAACCAGACTGTCTCTTATCTTTGACCTGGTTCAAAGATTATTTTCCACTAGAAAACCATGCTTTAACTATTCAATGTTTTTAAGAGAACGCCTAATGTTCTTCCAAGTGAAAGCAATCAGAGATGGACAACCCCACGAGGTGTCTATACCTCATCAGTTTATTGAAATTTTTGCAGAAGCTTCAATTAGTGAGCAAAATTTGTTATGTGAACTCTATATTCATAATGAGGCCATGCCTGAAGATAGGAAGCTTAATTTGATTCCTCTCGCTGGTGACATTCAGATTAGAGCCTTTGTTTCTTTCCTGGCCAATCAGCTTACCTGGAAAAATGCTTTCATGTCAGCAACACACAATGAAGAGAACTGCCTTCTCTGGGTCCGAGCTAAGCCACAAAATACTGCTGCTTTTATTCATGAACATCGACGAGTTTTACAAGAGCCAGGGATGACTGAGCATATTAGAGAACTACAGACAACAATCTTAAAGGATTGCTAGCATTATGTCAAGACTAAGGGAACTCTGGCTATACAAGCAAATAATCTATTTTGGGAGCATTGTCCTAAGGAGAGGAGAGAATATCATCCTTTTAACCCTCCCAATCTTCAAACAACAATATCAAGGTTACCTAATTATGTGAAATGCATGCAACAGTGTGCACAAAACTGGTTGGATTATCACTTCCACTTCCCTCTTCTTTGGCTCCAGCATAGCAATATAATGCTCACTTCACGTTGTCCAAAAAGGAGGAGCTTGCAGCATGGTAGAGAATTCAGAATGCCGAAGGTTTCAGAAACATGGATGACAACACTTTCTATTCTTACTATCTAAGTCATTTTCACTGTACATCCCAGTATTCCGACTCCGACTTAGAGTAAAAGTTGCATGTGGACATGCAACCTTTTCAGTTGCGGGGGATGTTAGGACCTCATATTGTCTCTTTCTAACTATACATTTTGTTATAATGTCACCCTTTTTCAACCCATATTTGAAAGTCCTTGTTAGTGTTTTGACTCAATTATTCCAAAGGTATGCAGTGATTCTTCTCATCACTATACGTTTAATTTTTAACATATAATCATGCTATCTTCATAGTTAATCTTTAATTGTTAGTTGCTGAAACAGTTAAAGAATGATGTGCAGTCTGCGTTGCTGAAACTGCCCGGAGTTTGCAATATTACTTTTGCAGTTGTTGAAACAGTGAGAACGACACACAAATCTTGAAGTTGAAATAGTTGAGATTTGAATTCCAAATTTGACAGCAACAACGGAACCAAACTGATCACTGAGGAAGCTGTTACATTGGATGTAATGTCCGATCTAAAGACAGTATTGCAATAACAACATTTTATTGACGGGAAACTAAATTCCCTATTTTTGTATAATGGGTTAAACAGAATTTTACAATGTAAATATTTTGTAATAGATGTATCCTCTTTATAAAGAGGAGACATCTACATTAGAGGGGGATGAACAGACCGTGAGAAAGGCTGAGTTGAAGAGACAGGACTAGAATCTTTTCTTTCTGTAACATGACATATTGATGGATGAATAAAACTCTTGTTCTGAACATCTTTTTCTAGTTATCGTCTCATAGGGAATCTTGTGAGAAGGACAGGGCCCACCTTCATCACAGGATTCACCCATTATATTTTTTTAGTGTGTTGAGTGTGTGTTTTATTCATACCTTGTTAACAAGTAATGTTTTCTGGATATTGTTTTACCCTTGTCGAAACTCAGTTTCTTTCTTAATCGATTGTTGCATTGGTTAAAGTTATTTCATGAGTGTTTCACCGGTGATTAAGTTTACAGAGTGAATTGGCAAGCTAGATAAACAAAGGCAGGTGCTGAAGATTCCCGCTCCGCGGATAGGGTCCTGATTCTCTATTATAACATAGCCATTGTTTTCTTTTGCAGATTTACTTCTTTCCGTTGAATTATTCTTTGAATGAAATTAAGCACTTCTTGATAGATATCTGGAATAGAGTATATTTGCTGTAACACAAAGTGGAGCTTCAGTTATTAAAGTGAGTTATGATCTATTTGTACTACAACTTTTAAGGCTTTTAAGATTGAGTATATATAGTACGTAGTCACCTTTGAAATAACCAGACTTCCCTGGGTTGACAATTTATGTAGCACTTTAACTAGCAATTAAAGTGACCAACATTGAGGTTTTTATTTTACATTCTGAGTTATATATAATGAATGAAGTTTGCACTATTGTAGCTCTACTTTTGAAAGCAGAAGCTCAGGTATTGTAAAGGACTATTAGAGATTAGAGCTGGAGAAACGAATTCAATAAATTGGTATTTATAATACTATTATTTTAAATGCTAGTTTCATTTTATGATGACAAGAATGTCTCAATTTACTTACATATTTTTGCACTTTTGTCGCTTTGGGTAATTTGTCTCTAATTTATGTTATTATTTATCTCTGCTCTTATGGGCTGAATTTTGATTTTTGAGTAACTATTTATTCATAAATTTGTCTTTTAATACTGGTTCAATAAATAGTGATATGTTGTGAACTTCTTCTGCATATTATTGTTTAATAATTCAAGTTACTGATGAAATGATCAAAATCATTCTGAAAACTTGTTCCTGAGTGTTGTTGATTGATTATTTCAGTTAAGAGGTCTCAATAGGATGTGTGCAGTATTCATAATGTTAGTTAATTGAACTACTTCATTAGCTTGATATTAATTATAAGCCAGACATATTTAAATCCCAATACTTTAAATATCTTGCTCTTGGTTTGGTTAGATCTATGTCTGCCTAATTGAGATAGGATTAAAATAGTTCATTTTGCTTGCATCTTAGAATACGTTTGCATTTAGATTAATTTCTACATTCTTTTAAGTCCTCTTCCCAAAGAGGCAAAATTTAGTAGTGGCTTGGCTGAGCCCCAAATTAGATTAAGGATCACTTACTTGCCTAATCAGCAAGAGGGTCGATCTGATGTCTCTTCTCTATTGGTGAATGAAAGTCATATTTTAAAGCCATTGGATATTAGAGAAGGTAACTGGACCTAGTTGAACTAGTCGAAACCACCATTCCAAACAGAAAATGAGTTGCTTTAAGGTCCGGACCGGGTGGTCATCCCCCATGTTGTTGCAACGATTTTTGAGGCTTCAATAGTATGCTAGCATAGATTCCTGGTTCTATTCATTTGCTTAAGTAGCTGCATTTCCATTACAACAGTATAACATAGCTTCCTGGTTTTCTGTTCATTTGCTTAAGTAGCTGCATTCCGCTTACAGTAGTGTAGAGTAGATCGGTTGTGCTTTAGTTTACTTCTATTTGTGCCTTCATTTAGTTCACAGGTTAGCTAGGAGGAAAATATCACCACAAGGTTGTCTGTAGGTGTCTCAACCTCATCTTCTCCCTCTGGGACCATGACTTGAGGAAGAGACCCTTCAACAACCTTAAAAACACAGGTTTCTGGTTCTCACATGAGCTATGGAGTTTGTTGTTTGATTCAGTTACTTGTTCACCCTCACTGGTTTTTTCTGTCGTTTTCATTTGAAACCTCCTTCAACACGTTCTTCATACATCATTTCCTCACCATATGATCCACAACAAACTTGCCCAATCACCATCCAATTCATTAGTTTATCCAACTGCCACCTTGCATGAATTCTTCCACCTACTTTATGCACTTTAAATCCCCACCGTCGATCTGCCTCACTTGATCTGATGACTATTGTGTCACCCGCCTGCCAACTAGCTTGGCCAATCTCCACCGTTGATCAGCCTCGCTTGATCCAATGGCTATCATGCAATCTCATGCAGATTACTGCACAACCATTATCTTCCCAAGAGCACGCGAGAAAAGTGGTTTTCTCGTGCTACATGTCACTCAGTTAGGCTAATCACGTGAAATTCAGAAATACAACTTACAACTTTGAGAGCGCGCGAGAAACTATTACCGTGTTCGAAACCTACTCCATCATTTCTACATGTTTTCTTCCCACAATACAATCTCCGCCATCCATCCATCTCTTGACTTAATCTCTGCGATAAAATCTTTGCTGTTCATCTGCTTCATTACCCTTTTCGTCCATCCATTCACTTAATTCCTCACGATATGATCTCCGCCGTTCATCTGCTTCGTTACCATGTTCGTTCACCTATTCACTAAATCGCTCGTGATAAGATCTCTGCCATTCATCCTGTTCATTAACCATGTTCATCCATTTATTCTCTTAAGCCCCTGCGATAAGATCTCCACTACCATCTTTTGGTCATTGATCGATCCAACGGTCCCTATGCACTACTGCATCCTTACATCCTCCTTTCACTAATTTTGATCTCTGACTGCTCTTCTACTTGAAAACAAATTTATTGTAGTCCCTTTCCTTACACCTTAGTATAGTTTAATGATCTTTACGTCAACTTAGATAACAACATTAGGTTAGTGTTGATTTATCAATTCTGTTTAGCATGGTTGTTTAGATAGTTAGTTAGGTTATGGTGTGGTTTAGCATTACATGCTATTTTCTTCATTACTGCAGTAGAGTAGCTCTCTCTTAGAATAGAGTTGCTCTTCTTCCATCAAAGAATTAAGCTTCTTATGACCCTATAAAAGTCTGGCTTGGAACCCCTGGGGTCTCTTGCCAGATGAGTAGTGACAACAGGCAGGACCTTCAATTTTACTTGTGCATATAACACTTTCACCTCCAAGTTTGTACAAACCCTGGGTTGATAAGTAAAGATGGTAGCCCTGGGAGTTGCAGCATTCTTGTTGCAATACCTAGGCTCATCACTTTTTGGTGCCGTTGCCGGGGAGGTGTCTAAGTAGAATGTGATTACTGCTTTCTTCTATTTCTAGTCTCCAATTTTCTTCCATTAGTTTATTTCTGCAAAAGTAATATAGTTTCTTCCTTTCTTTCAGTTGTCATTATCTGCTTTCCTTTCCATTCTGCAAGTAGAATTTCAATTCAACAAGTAGTTTTTCTTGTTAGTGATTTTTCATTCAATCAACAATTTCCTTTCTGCAGAGTACTTTTTAGCTTAAAAAAAAATCTTACAAAAGCCAACCCAAAAACATTTCCTTTCTGCAGAGTACTTTTTAGCTTAAAAAAAAAATCTTACAAAAGGCAACCCAAAAACATTTCCTTTCATGCCTTGTAGGAATAGGGACAATTCAGGGAAATTCTTGTCAAATACCCCCACTGCATCGAATAGTCAACCTTCTCACTTCTTCAGTGATGGTGAATTGGAAGACCCTTTAGGTGAGAAACCTTACATATTTGAGGAACCTACAAGGGAAGAATAAGAGGAAGAACCCATTCTTAATGAACCAATGGCTGAAAACCGAAATGACAGAGGAAATAGAGAGAGAATTGAGGGTGCCTTCCCCATCAGGGAAACCAATGGGGACGTTAAGATGAAGAATATAAGCCCCATTTCTCTACCTCATTTCCATGGCCTAACCACAGAGGACCCTGACACTTTCCTATTTTATTTTGTTGTTATATGACGAACCTATGATTATCCAGATGATGAGAAAAATTTAAAACTATTTCCATCTATCCTCAAGAATGCAACATTGCACTGGTTCATGGACTTACCTGGAGATAACATCACAAATTGGGCTTAGATGCAATAGGATTTTAACAAAAAATATCAGGACTATTGTAGGTCAAAGGACACTAAAGAAGAGATTTTCAGGATGACCATAGGCTAGGATGAATGCTTAGAAGATTATGAAGATAAATTCCAGCTCAGTTACAAAAGGGCCAAGTGCACACTTGACCTTGAGTCACTAAATGTGGTCCTACTTAGAGGAGTAAGGGAGGATATTCAGGATACCTTACATATGATAACAAGATGATATATCTACCAATTACTCTATGAGGATATTAAGACTATCTTTAGAAACCATTCTAGGGAAACCAGGAAAAATGGTAGGGGTAGTCAACTTATGGCTAGTACATGATCCTCCAACTCATCCATCAAGGGTGAAATTGGAAATATTCCGGAAGATTTCAAAAGTGATATGCTGCAAATCCTTGCCTTGAAATTGGACACCATGAACATAAAAAGGAAGCAAGAGGAAGAAGAAAGAGCCCCAGCCATCTTTTGTCCTAGATGCACCAGGAGGCATCCTAGAAACCAATTTCCATTGAATTGTATTAAGATTTTCTTAGTTTGTGAAGAAAAACACTCCACAGACAAGTGCCATTTTTTACCTAGACTCAAAACTGTATATCAAGGAGCTGAAGGGGTCACTGAGTAGCTTTGCTACATCAACCAAAGGAGACCTCCTAGGCCTAGACCATACTAGTAGCGTATGCAAGGGTCATTCCATGCATATTACAACCCCAACCAAACCACAACTATACCTTCTTGGGGACCCCCTGCTCATCCTTACTGGTCTACACCCCCTCCTTGGTCCTATGCATCTTAGTATCATTCCCAGCTAGCCAGCCAGTCATTTCAACCTTATGTTTAGCCATAACATCAGTGGAATACCTCACTCTAGGGGTGGAGGCCCCAATTCATCAATGTTCCAGTCCTATTTCGTCCACCACCTACCCAACCAAAACTCCTGTACTCTGCTCCACCTAAGAAACCCCAAATGCCTGCCCAACCAAATCTAAACCTGAACAATAGGTAGGTTCAACAAGTATACAATGGAGATACATCATACCCAGCTTATGCTGTAGAAATCCAGGAGATCAACCTAAGATCTGGGACAATTTTCATTGATAAACAACCTCCCTCTCCACATAGGGAGGTTAAGGAAGAAAGAGAGGAAAGAAACCTTAAAGTAAATCCACCCTTTCCTAAGATATTAGCTCAAACACTCCAGCCTACCCCAGAAGAAACTAAAATTTTGTGAGAATTGAAAAATCTATGTGTAAAAATCCCCCTTCTCTAGGTAATCAAAGATGTTCCCATTTACAATAAGTTGATTAAGGAGAAATGCTTCAAGCATACAGGAAGAAGAAAAAGGGATGCCCTTACCATTAATGTCATTGGGCAACTATCTGACTTAATGCTAGGGTAGGTAATATGTCCAAAATATTTGGACCTTGGAAGCCTTGTAGTAGATGTGAACATCAATGGCACCATTATCCCAGACACTCTGATCAATCTAGGGGTTGCCATTAATGTGATGACCAAGGACATAATGCTCAAGCTCAACCTCCAAGGGTCATTGAGGAAGACCACAATAGTTCTACAACTTGCAGACCATTCCATAGTCACCCCTGAGGGAATTGTGGAGGATGTGATGGTCCCCATTGACTCCTGGGAGTACCCTGCAGATTTCCTAGTTCTCCAGCCTAAGGCTAAGTTTACTGTTTACCCTCTCATCCTTGGGAGACCATGGTTGGCCACAAATGATGCTTACATAAGCTGCAGAGCTGAGAATATGACCATCAATAATGGCCATATGTCCAAATAGTTAGTCCTATGCCCTCCTGCTCAACCTTCCCTAGAGCATGACCTTTATGGTTAGAGGAGGAGGAAGAAGATGAGGTTTATTCTGCCCAACTTTATGCTTTGGAAGCAACCATAGGAGGAGGAAATCATGATGAGGATGACTTAATTGAACACCTGCTCCAAAGTCCAACTCCTAGTTCACTACCATTAGAATAAGAAGTAAGGGAAACCCAGAACAATCATCCAATTGACTTATGCTTGGCCAATTCCAACCCACTATGTGTCAAAACCATAGAATTTGGCCCAAAGAAAACTTTGAAAATGAATCCATCTCTTTCTGGTTTAGAAGAGCAAAATCTATGCAACATGTTGAGAGAAAACCTAGAAGGCTTTGCTTAGAGTTATAAGGAAATGAAGGGAGTACACCCCTTAGTGTGTGCTCACCACATATACATCAAATAAGGTTGCAAGACAGTCATGTAACCATAAAGGAGGATGAATCCGACGCTTAAAGACATAGTCAAAGAAGAACTGCAAAAACTACTAGATGCAAGATTCATTTACCCTATCTCAGATAGTGAGTGGGTCTCTCCTTTAGTGTTAGTTCCCAAGAAAAATGGTAAGTGGAGGATTTGTGTTGCTTATAGGGAGTTGAATAAAGCCACAAAGAAGGATCATTTTCCCCTACCCTTCATTGACCAAGTGCTAGATGACCTTGTAGGGAAGAAGTTTTTTCCTTCCTAGATGGATTCAGTGGGTACAACCAAATCCAAATATGCCCAGAAGACCAAGATAAGACCACATTCACTTGTCCTTGGGGTACTTTTGCCTATAGGGTCCTTCCTTTTGGCCTATGCAATGCTCCTGCCACTTTCTAGAGAGCAATCTTGAGTATTTCTGCTGAATTAGTACATGATGCTATGGAAATCTATATGGATGACTTTACACCTTATGGCTATGATTTTCAAGAAGCCATGACTAACCTAGGAAAATTATTTCACAAATTCATTGAAATGAACCTATCTCTTAGTCCAGAAAAATGTGAATTCTTAATGACTGAAGGGACTGTGCTAGGTCATTCAATATCTCAGCAAGGACTGCAGGTGGACCCAAACAAAATACAAATCATCCTAAGGGTCCCACCTCCACAAAAGTAGATATATTTAAGGAGTTTCTTAGGGTTAGCTAGATACTACCGAAGGATCATAAATGACTTCAACAAGTTGGCCTCTCCTTTGTTTGGGTTGTTGGCCAAAGATTTTGAGTTTATATGGTCAAATAGCTGTCAAGAGGCCTTAGACATTCTAAAGGGTAAGTTAACCACTGCACCAATCCTTAGAGGCCCAAACTGGGCCCTCCCTTTTCATATTCACGCTGATGCCTCACACAAAGCCATAGGAGCAACCTTAGGTCAAGAAGAGGAGAAATTGCCCTATGCCATCTATTTTATCAGTAAGAACCTGTTAAAGGCCAAGCTAAACTATATTGTGACCGAAAAGGAACTTCTGGCTATTGTGCATTCTGTCAGGCCAAATCTGTTTAACAAATCTCCAATGTATTTCTTTTGAGAAAGAAATATGGATTTTGAATGTTGGGTTACTTCAATGCCAAGATAGTAATGAACATAGCCCAAATCAGTCATTTCAAAGATTTTTCCTAATTCTTTCTTTATGGATGCAATATAACTTTCATTGTTCCCCGTCATTAAAAGATCATCTACATATACCACAAGCTATACAACTATTTTTCCAACTTTCTTGACAAATAAAGTTGCATCATCAAGATCAAAATGATTGAAGTTGAGTTTCAGAAGATGCTCAGTTAGCTTTTCATACCAGGCTCGTGGTGCTGTTTGAGGCCATACAAGGACTTCACAAGTTTGCATACTTTATGTTCATGTCCTTTCACAGCAAATCCTTCAGGCTGGGACATAAAAGCATTTTCTTTTAGATCTCCATTCAAGAAGACAGTTTTTACATCCATTTGATGGACTTTCCAACCGTTCTGATCTGAGCTGCTAGTGCAAAGAGTGTCTGGATGGTGGCCCATTTTGCTGTGGGAGCAAAATTTTCCTCATAATCGACCCTTCCTTCTGTGCAAAACCTTTTTCCACAAGCCTAGCTTTGTGCTTGTCAAGTGAGCCATCAGCTTTGTACTTGTTCTTGTAGACCCACTTGCAGCCAATTGGTTTGGTTCCAAATGGAGGATCAACCAGCTTCCAAGTGTCGTTCTTATGAGGGCATCATACTCCTTTTGCATCGCTTCTTTCCATTCATCATGAGAAGCAGCTTCTTTAAAGGAAGTGGGTTCAAAATCTGTAGACAAGTTCAATTCACAATCATAAGAAACATCCATATCAATAGGTGAATTAGAGTCATCTACATCACCTCCATTTTGTCGATTTGCATTTCTGGTTCATGTTTTTCCAATTTCATCAGGATGAACACTTTCAAGTGTCTTTGTCAGCCACTTTGGGGGACCTTTCTGAGATGGTCCAGGCTGCTCTGTTGATTGAGTTGGGAG
>APFE031050903.1:1244-18383 GCA_000404065.3 Pinus taeda | reverse complement strand
TTAAGGAGTGAATGTATGGTGTTGCCCTACCTTAAGGGTTTGATCAATAAAGAATCATTTCATATTATTTATGGGTTTCTTTGCATTATCTTATATTTTCATATCAGATCTTTAGTATTTCTTGGTTAGATCTATAACAATTGGTATCAGAGCACTTTCTTGGGCAAAAAAGTGGGGGATAATATGGGGTACCAAGGGAGGTACCCCATATTATCCCCCCTAGGTATATAACATTAACCTCTTCACATGAGAACTCCTTGAAAAACCTCTTGTCAATATGGTATGATGAGCAGCTGATAACTCTCCATTCACTAACTCAAATGGGCTATACCCTGTTGCGAAAATCTTCTACATGTTGTAGCTAAACTGAGCTACATCCAAGATCTCAGGTTAATTCTTCTGATTAGCCATGACATAATGTCTCAAGTAGTCCTCTAGTAATGCATTAATTCTCTCAGTCTGCCCATCTATCTATGGATGGTAACTCGAACTCATCAACAAATCTATCCTAAATAACTTGAATAATGTGGTCCAAATTTTTCCTGTAAAATGCAGATCTTGGTCTGACACAATGTTCAATGGCATTCCCCAATACTTCACTATGTTATTTAAGAACAACTTGGTAATCTTCTTGGCTCCATAAGGTATCTTCGTTGGAATGAAGACGACATACTTAGAAAAATGACCAACCGCGAACATGATTTCATTATACCCCTACACCTGCGGTAACTGAGTAATGAAGTCCATCGAAACACTCATCCATGGTCTCTCCGGAATCAGTAAAGGCTATAGCAATCCTCCCTGCCTCTGGGTGTCCGATTTTCCTGCTCACAAATAATACATGTGTGCACATACTCGTCTACATCCTCCCTCGTCTTCTCCCAAAAGAACCCTCTCTCCAATAATGCCAAAGAATGATGATGCCTTGGGTGGCCAACCCACAAAGAATCATGGCACTCCTTCAAAAGGTGTCTCCTAAGTCCAGATGTCTTCAGAATATAAAGTTGGTTTCCAAAGAACAAGAGTCCATCTGAGAGAAAAAACTTCCATGTCTTCCCCTCCTTTATCTTCTTCATAATGTTTTGTGCCTGAGTATCGGTCTTAGTGCTCGTTTTGATCTTATTTTGCATCTCCTCAGTCACTTACACCCGACTCCTACTTCGTGCTACCCAGTCTTCTTCCTCCTCAAGTGTGGCTAGTTGTCCCTTCCTGTTGAGGGCATCTTCAACTGCATTGAGTGTACTAGGCCTGTACTCAATAGTCATGTCAAACTTTGCCAAGAAGTCTAGCCAACAAGCTTGCTTCACTAACAGCCTCAATTGTGATGCAAAATAACTCACTACGACATTGTCAATATTGACAACAAAAGGCTTCCCAATCAAGTAATGCCGCCATACCTGTAAATAATGAATGATTGCAGTCATCTCCTTCTCATGTACCAGATACCTTCGCTCCCTATCTTGCAACTTCCGACTCTCATACGCCATTGGATGCCCATCCTGCATAATAAATCCTCCTATTGCAAAATCAAAAGCATCTATGTCTACCTCAAATGGTCTCTCAAAGTCAGACAATTTCAATATTGGTGCTGAAACCATCCTCTTCTTGAAGTCTTTAAATGCCATATGACATTTCTCTATCCAATTCCAGCGCTTATCCTTCTTCAAAAGGTATATCAATGATGAGGTCACTTTGGAGTACCCCTCTACAGACTTCCCTCGGTAGTTGGTCATCCCCAAAAACACCCTCATATCATGGAAATTCTTCGGTTCGCTCCAATCCTCTATCGCCTTCACTCTGCTCAACTCCATCTGTATGTGCCCTTGGGCCACAATGTGCCCAAGGAACAAAATCTCGGTCTGGGCAAACATACACTTTGACTTCGTCAAGTAAAACTAACTCTTCTTCAGTGCCTCAAACACCAAAGCCATTTGTTTCTTATGATCCTCCATGTTATCAATGTACACCATGATGTTTTCTAAGTATACTATTACAAACGAATCCAAATATGGATGTAGTACATCATTCATCAAAGTGCAAAATGTGGTAGGAGCATTGCACAACCCGAATGGCATAAAAAGGAATTCAAAACTTCCATACCTTGTCAGAATCATGGTCTTCTTTTCATCTCCATTCTGCTATCTATACCTAATAGTACCCATGCCTCAAGTATAGCTTGGAAAACACTCATTCTTTCACAAGCTTATCGAAGCAATCTGTAGCTAATAGCAAAGGATACCTATTCTTTATCATTTGCTTTATAAGAGCACAATAATCATAGCACATCCATAGCTCATTTGTGTCTTTCTTCCACTAGAACAATACTGGAGCTCCATATGGGGAGCTTGAAGGCCTTATGAAACCTGCATCAGTCAACTCTTTCAACTTTCCTCTCAATTCCTCCAACTCCGGCCCTAAAAATTGATAAGGAGCTTTAGATTTACCTTGAGGTTTCTTCCCTGGCTCTAGCTCAATGCTATGGTCTACTGCATGCCTTGGTGGAAGTTTCTTCGGTAGCTCATCGGGCATCAAATCTGCATACTTGGTTAGCACATCAAAAATTTCAGCTGGAACAAGTGTCCCTACTCCATCATTGCTATCAACCTCCCTGATGACTCTCGCATATGTCTCTACATCTGACTGTTGCATAGCCTTCTCCAAACTTAGTACAAAAACATGCTGCACCTTGACTTCCTTCCTTTACTTATGAGTAGGCAAAGTCCAAGTTTGTGAGCCTCCAATAAGAATAATATCATCATAGAACGGGACAATAATTATCGTATTTCCATTCAAGAAATCCTATCCAAATATCATGTCAAAGTCATCCATATCCATCACTGTGAAGTCCAATCAACTCGCCAGTCTTGAATCCAAATTGGCACTTCACTTGCCGACCCAGACACTTTAGCCCTGGGTGCATCCTCGGTTCGTTCGGTTGACCTAGCCACTTTATCCTTGACCTCCACATCCGAAGGGATAATGTGCAACCCAACTTCCTTCATTAAACGTGTAGTCATTAATTTATGTGTGGCACCCATGTCCACCAACACTTGGATGGTCTTGCCATGAACCTCCAAGTCTATAAACCCCAAACTGTGAATCCAAGATTTCCTTTCCAAAACATCACACTGCATACATACTTGGTCTCTGCAATTTTCTCTAATACCATATGTCATTCTCTCAACTCTTTTTTCACGAGTTAGTCCACGTGCGGAACCGGCTAAACACTTAAACATTTTATCTTCTAATTTATTTTCTAGACTATGCCTAACACTTTCATATTTCATCATCTTTACTTATTAAATTGCGGAATAAACATTAATATTTAACCATATGCAAGAGGCACAAGACATATGTAATAACAATAATTTTTTTATAAAATTTTGTTTTTCAATTTTCCTCGAGAGAAAAGCTCAACCAAGCTATACTTTTTACTCAAAATTAGGTTGTCATGCAGCTCAATCATTCTACCTGACTCAGCCACTACACCGTACAGACCCGCCTAACACAACTGCAACATTGTGCCAACCTTTGTTTCTACTCCATACCTAGTCGCCCTGCATGACTCCCCATTCAACTCTACTGTGGGTGCACTACCCACCCTGCTTGCCCTTGGCACACCGCCCTACACGGCTTACCCACCCAGCTCACCTCAGTGTCCATTGTTTTGACCCGCCTGCAACTTGTCTGCTTGTTCCGTATGCTGACCACCCGCAACCTACTACCCAGCTATCTACTAACCTGGGGTTCACCTACCCGCTGTGGTGTGACCACCCATGAAACCTCGACCTGTCTGGCCACCGATCTCCATGTTGTTGTTATGCACTGTTTCGCCCGCACTGCAGGCACATCGCTTCACCTTTGTTAAGACTTTTCCACCCCAAGACATGGAACCTTCTTGACTCAACTCATTGGATGATGATCCTTCACACTCCTCCACCATGTTTACTTATATGCCATGTCGACCATACGTGGGGGCTTTCCACCACCAAGCTGACCCAAAATTTTGACACTTAGCATATTTTCTACCCATCGGCCCAAGTGTAGGAGCGCCCATACTTTTGGTCGCTCGCCCCTATAACTCACCAACATGCTCGCCCACACTTATTATTTTTTGCTAACTCATCGCATGGGTGCGTCCTCAGTTTGTTCGATTGACCTAGCTCGTTGGTAAGGTGCGCTCGTCGCCAGCTCGTCAGTTTTGTGTGATTGACTCGTCTCGCCCATCATGCGCTCTAGTAACTCGGTGGATAAATGCACCCATTGTGCACGCTCGACTTGCCAATGTGCGACGATGACCCGAGGACCTTACACTATGGATGCCGAGTAGAAGGTGAACATACAATTCCAACATGTATGCGTGGTAAATCACATGAATGATGAAACCAAAAAGCAAGCGTGAAAGAATGAACATGTTTCTTCATGTTCCCAGAACAACATATCAAAGTTATGAGAAGTGTGTTGGGATGTGTTGTTATACCCATGAAGAGCCCTGAAATCCATGAATTTTTGATTTCTGGCGTAGCTAGGGGATCAAAGAGAGGATTAGTTTCTCATGGACACCTGTTGGAGGAGAGAACTCTAGAGTTTTTTTGTCCAGAATAATGTGAATCTTGATGAGGGAAATCCTGGTAAGACTGTGGTCCTGTGATTTTCATGGTCCATTGAGACTGTTATTGGAAACTGAAGTATAAGATTGAAATGGTAACATGGAGGTTTGGTTCATGAAATCGTAGGAGATTAGGGTCATGATCTTGCTCGAAATGTTGGCCTCGTGGTGAGATGATGCACGACATAGAAAGGTGAGAGGATGACAGTAAAAAATCCTTAGCGCTATAGAGGTAGTTGAGTCTACTATCAAGATGGACTGCATGATGTGATGTGAATATGTTCTAAAACACTGATCACCAAACTCCTTTGACAAAGGGCGATACTAGGGAGAAATAGTCGTTAAAGAAAACGATGTGTTGTTCTAGCCATGGTTGGATGAGGTTTTTGGCATGTTGGGACTTTGCAGTAGTAATTGGGATGAGAAGCAGATTCTACCATGTAGAGATGTAAAGATAAACGAGGGGCAGGATCTCAAGCAGTGTGAAGATGACAACAACGGCCCAACTAGGGGGTTGAACAACAGGGCTATGAAGGTTGTTAATGGAGAAGGAACATGTTGCAATAAAAATTCACATGGAGGGTTGAGTTTTGTGGGGTGATGGTCCAGAATCCAAAGAATGTAATTGAATCATTTGGGTGCAAGTAAAAATGGGAAAGGTGGATTTCCAATGTTGTGATTGACTATGTCTCTAAGCATCGCTCACTAATAACAAGTGTAATTCATGAAGGGTAAATATTTGAATGGGTTATGTTTCACGCATCAACAAAATCTTACGGAAAATGGTTGAGGGCTCTCTAAAACCATTAACAAGTGAATGGAAATGTTAATAACTATGGTTTTTTTGGTGAAATCGTGTCTTGCTACATAGGGTGAATTGATTCAATGCCACAAATAAGTAATTTGGATATTAAAATGAGAGAAACCAAGCAAGAGGATGGAGAGAATGGAAAGCAAAAACGAACATAATAATAATAATTATTATTATAATAGAGTTAAAATATATTATTGCATGTAAATAGGCATATTGTTCCAAGACCTTTTAAGGCATGTGTACCCCTCGGGAAATCACTAGTAAAGTTTGGGTTAGACCTAGGTGATAAGGGGGATGCTAGGTTAACATATTCTCTAGTATAAAACTTTGAGGGGGGTAAGGGCTAGAGTGAGCAGGGTTGGGCTGACTCATTTGGAAAGGTTGGTTGGATTTAGTCAAGGAACCCCAACTCAAGTTTAAGGGGGGAATGTTAGTTAAATTGACTTTGGGTTAGAGTCAAGGTTGACCAAGTTAAACAGTGGTGGTTTCGGGAACGTGGTATAGTGTACCCATGGATTTCCACCCATGGTATTGCATGTAATGGAGCCTATAAAAGGCTAGGAAAAATTCATTGTAAGGTAGGCAAGGGAGGTGAGCACTGAAGGCCCACAAGGTCGGGTTGGCATGGTTTTTGTCCAAGGCTAATAGAATTTCATTAGGATGGGTTTTTCACTGGAATTGAGGTTTTTCCCGGTTAAATATTGTTCGTGTTTTTTATGTGTTTTGTTGTTGGCTGTTCGTGTCAGTAAATCTCAATAATTAGTTATTGCTCTTCGGTTAAATTTTCTTCACTGGGAAGTTAAGAACTCATAATTCTATGATTTATATCCTTAGTTGTTTAGAAAAATAAAGTGTATGATTTTGAATATTCCCTCTCCATTGATTTTATGCTTTTAACTCTATTTTGGAAATTGATTGGGAATCATCCATTGCCATTTTCTTATCACCATGTCACTATGGAATGAAAAGGGATCTCTCTAGTATTATGATATATTCTCTATGTACTTCCATGACCTCTCGTTTGTAACATAAAACACCTTAGATAAGACAACAATACATTTTGTACATTGAATCTGTTTGAGGTAGGTATGATAAATTCCATGTCAGGATATATATTTGAGTCTAATGGTTTTAACTTTATCTTTATGGTACTTTAAAGAACTAAATGGAACTACCAAAACCTTGATTCCATATATGATTATACTAAATGGATCAATTTAATAAATACGAAGGGTGTGGAGGCCTCAGGTAAAAAAGAAATCATTCACAGAATTGTATGGCCTACTGTATTAAATTTTTTCAATACCCACAAGAAAATTAACTCATTACCAATATAGAAAATGAGTAGTGAAATGCACGTTAGCTCACAAGCACATTGTTTGTAACACCCCTCCCTTGTGTGTTAGACTATTGTAAACCTAAGCTGAGAAAATCTAGGTATGATGTGTAATATGAAAATAAATTGAATTATTAAATAATTTAATAAATCAACCACTTGGAAAAGTGAGACACTAAGAGATGAGGTTATTTTTGAAACACATTGAGGAATGGGTTAGGATAAATCTTTCACGATAAAGCTTCTAGATGTGATTCTAGATAAGCTTTGATGAATTGGAGATAAATATCCATCAATAAAGAAATAAAATGTTTGTGGGAGATAAAGGCAAGCTTTTATGAGGAAAATCATCGCGAGAGATAAAGGTGAGATTTTTCGAAAAAGACCTAGACAAATGGAAAAATCCATCAAAGTTGGACACTGCTAATGGAGACTATATCATGAAAGAGGGTATTAAATACCCATTTCATAGATCAATTGGAGGCAGTTGATCCATGGTAAGAACCTCGGCTTGGGGGCAATCATAGGTGATTCATTGTTGGGTGGTGGTGCTCCGCTCTCCAAGTGATGTTCTACTCCTTTCCTGGTTGGATACTATTGCATGGATGTCTTGTATGTTTATTTCCTACTCTCTCTCAGTTATAGTTCCAGTTTGTCTATGAGAAGATTGCTTAAGTTTCTGCACCATGAGAATGTTCGAATGAATTACATGAGATGCTTATATATTAGTAGATTTAATAGAATTTCCATTGTTTCCGGTGGGATTCAATTGCATGGTATATGTTTTATGTTAATCCTTAGTTATTGGGATTTTAAATCATATAGTTTAGTTATATGGATTGCTAAATTACCTCTCTTATGGAAATGATGGATTGAATAATTCATGTGACTCTCGTGTTATCACATATGCATGTCAAAGTTATTATGATCATCTTTACATTAATAAGGAACGATAATATGCGCTATTGTTATTGATATGAAATGATCATATGTTAAAACTGAGGTAGAATTGATTAGCCATTATTGAATTGATTGTTAACTGAATGTGCAGAAATGGAGAGAACTGCTTGAGAAGAGAGAGTTTATGACAACTGATTAAACATAAGAAAGATGAATAACATAAGTGAAAATAGTAAAAATACAGCAATACCAAACAACAAGATTAATTACGGAGTTCGTCCCTGATGGACTACGTCTCTGGGTTCGATTTCAAGATGGGCAACCACTTTATTAGGATTGAAACAGAAGAGGTCGTTTACACAGAGATTTGACCAAACTGAATGTGCATGCAGGAACTTCTAGTCATTGTCAAAGGATATCTCTATGAACTAGCTTTCCAACGGCTATCACGGTTCCCGATTCCGACTCTGGATGCTCCTGTTACACTGAAAACACAAACTACATCTAACCTCTAGAATCTACATACAAAAACCAAAAGCACACTAATGTCCCTTCAATGAAAAAAACTACCTTTTGAACATCCACTAGGTGCATTCAAACACCTTAGGCTAAATTTAGGAATGAACAGGATGAAATCTGGGGGTGGTCTGGTCTCGATCTAGTCATACAATGACACCTTAGGCATTTGTTACAAGGTCCTTGAATTAAATAACCAAAACTTAATTGCAAAACCCAAAAATGACTTTGGATAAGAGCGCGGCCTTTTAACAGTTAGCTAACTAGGTGGAGGAGCTGACAACGAATGTGATCATGCTATTTTAACCCATGGTTTGGGCTCCGGTAGTTCCGCTAACCATTCACCATGACGATTGGTGATTGCGGCTAACCCGACGATCACATAGCACTATCACCTGCCTAACTATAACTATCCACCAAAATGGCGGAGAAATATGTGATGATTGTACCTTTTCTGCTCACATATCAGGTAAATCCCGCGTGGTTAAGGCTCGACAGTTAACTCTAGAATGGTCAATGCTACCTCTGACAGTTTATACACATCTGGTCACATGAACCTGTAACCCTTCGCGGTTCCGACGTGGCTATCCGGTATGGTTACGGACTGTAGCTAAGGCCCTAACATCTCCGCTTGACCGTTCACATGTAATATTCTCCACAGCTTTCTCTGACATGGTTACGGTCAGCGGTCAGGGGACTGATATATGTTTTTATATTGTTTTTACAATGTAATTTGATATATTACATAGGCCGAGAGTTATTTAAACTTTGGAATAAGTTTTAGCACTAGGGTTTTATGTCATAGATTTGTATAGTGGTGAAGTTCGATAGGTTTAGACTTAGGTGTGTAGGTATTTTAACACATAGTTTGGAAGATAACATGTTTGATAGGTTTATGACTAGTGTTTAGGTATTTAGTGTATGGATTTAGATTAGGGTTTTAGGATTAGGTTTGGATTGGGTAGCAAAATAACCTCTTACATCAAATTGTCGCAGAGCGACATTTGCGACATTCATCACATAATGATGACAACCAAACCCTATAATAAATCTACATTGACACAAAATCCTATAAAGTGGATGACAAACTCATGTCGATACCAAATCCTGGCAGAACTGACGACAAGTATATGTCAACATCCAGGTACAACACCACATCAACTGAACGCCATGAAAAAGCATAAAAATCACCTAGATAACCTGAACCATCATCAACATTGTCGAAACTGAACGATAGGGAACTGAATGTTGATGATGACACTGAACAATGATGATGACATTGAACATAAATGATGACACTCAGCATTGATGATGAACCTGTGCATCTGATTTGATGAGATCCTCCTAGATCAATCCTCTCCACTTGAAAGCGTTTGGACCAAAAACGTTTGACTACACAAATAGTCGATGAGGGTAGAGCTCCCTCACTTTCCACCTTATCCTAATGATGTACCAATACATTCAATCAATCACCTACAAGTGATGATCCTGATGGTGCTGACCATGGTACATTTTGATTTGGTGACCTGTTCCATCCATTTGCAGTATGAACAACTTGCGACGATGGTGAAACAACCTGTTATGGACGTGGAAATTGATTTATTTCCATGAAGAACCATGAGTTAGTGATTCATAATCATCTTTGAAAACAATCTCTACAGGATATTGTTCAATACCATTGACATGTATTAACAATCTATTTTGCAGAATAACAGAGATAATCAAACATGTTTTTGACATCAAATGATGCCAGCTAACTCACATCCCTTACATACCCCATGTGGACCTATGAGCTAAGGCCACATTTGCATTGGAAGCACTTTCAAAAACCAACTTTCCATAAAAAAACCCCATCAAAATATGGGAATCCAAAATATTACAAAACCCATCTATACACTCAATCAATGATTTAACAAAGACATGAACTTACAAACCACGAATGAGCGCTTTCTCACTTGGTATGAAATAACACAGGAGGTCAATTGTTTCATAGATTATCAACAATCGCCCCGTGTTTAACTTTTCTCTTGATGTTCAGGCCTTCCTCTATGCTGCTCTGATCCCCTTTTCCCAGTTCCAAAATTGATATTTCGCCTTTTTAATAGAGTCGCTCGGTGGTATACCGTAGATCACAAACAATTGATCTGACGGTCCACAACTGATATCGCTGTTACCAAATCGCAATGGTTAAGTGTTTAGGCCTCGGTACACCCACATGAAATGTTGCATTGTGAGTTATTCAGTGATCACATCGTAGGTCGCATATCGCACTTCCCTAATGCTTGAGGTTGTTCACATACCATGAAATATTAGCGATGCGATGGATCGGTGATCACTCATCGCACGTTCTTAAGGTTTGTGGTCTTGTCATATACAAATGAATTACTGCGATGTGATAAGTCAGTGATCACACATCACATTCCCTTATGGTCTAACGTCCATCCACTAGAAAATAAAGGTTGTGATGCGAGATAATCCAACAGTCGGCGTGATATTGCACCATTGTTTGGACTTAGATCGACGCCTGGGATTTAATGCGGCTCAGGCATGGTTAATAACAATAAGGACTCCAATTACCTTTTCTCACTGCGATTTATGATTTATAGCGTAAAATAGAGAAGAATACTTAATTTGTTCCATAGGCAAATATACAAAGGCTAGTTAAGGTTTTCAATAGAAATGACACATTAATGCACACTGAATCATTTATTCAATACAATAAAGGTTACAGAGTCTCGGCCCTATGGCTCGATTACAAAAATAAAGAGACCCTTGTTCCAATCTTAAAATCCTCACTCTATTACTCGACTCTCATCTCGCTCAATCCTATATCATCTCTCCAATTGAGTCTAACCTAGCTAACCTAGCTAACCTCTCAAATTATGCAAAAAGATCATAATTTATACAAGAATGGATTCATGAACCAATTTTATTTCAGATCTAGAAATCTCTCACTCTCTCCTCAAGAATGTCTTCAACTCCACTTTTTTCTCAAACAAATGCTAATTTAAGTTCAAATCCCTCATATCCTATTCAAACTAGATAATCTAACTGCTTGGCCTGATCTCCACGTAGGGAGGATCAATCAGCCACTTATACCCTATTCTCATATTTGACAACAAATAGAACACTCTTGTACATTTAAATAAGTAAAATTAACTAATTTCTTGTCTTCCAACCCTTTGTTAGTCACACCATGTGATCATACCATCACATTACTGACTAGTTCTAAATGCGCCTGCATCAGACTCCCAAAGTTGAAAGTTTTCATGACCTCCTGGTCATGTGTTTCTTCTACTGATCATCTAGTATCCCAAACTTTACTTTGTAACTGGTCATCACTTTAATCATGCCGTTGATTTAATTCTTCTGCCACTCTCACTTCTGTTCTTCCATCATTCCAAATCTTATGTTATTTCTGTCCACTTCCCTTGCTGATACAAATTCCTTTTGTTAATTTATTTTCCTTGTTGTCCCTCTTCTTAATTGACTTCATATTCCACAATTTCTCAATTTCCCCTTTACAATTTGTTCTTAGCCAAACTCCACTAACATCTATCTATTGTACGCTCTCCCTTACCATAGATTTTAGGAAATTTCTGTTCAATTCCACTTCACTCCTTTCATTTACAACCTGTTGGTTGCATTTTTCATCTTCCCCTTCACTATCATTAAAGATAATCTTATCCTTTATGTTATCAGGTTCATCTAATAAATTTTCCAGCAAAATTCCATTTCCTTCATATTCAATAAGCGTGTCATTTACATATGACTCCTCCTTCTTGTATAAAACAAAATTTCCATCACAATTATCAGATTCAAAATAACTATGGTTTTCAATCTCTAGAGATAACTCTGCCATCAAATATTTATATTGTTCTTCTGCAAAAGTTATGAAATGGTCATCATTTCATTTCAATACTTTCCTGTACATTACATAGTGTTCCTTGTTCTGACAAGACTATTCCTCCAACAATTCAATAGCTAGAATTTCTTGGAGCATATCATTATGAAGTATCCTTTCATCTTCTATATTATAACATTGCAACAAAATGATGTTGTTTCACCTTCAAATACAACAGAAACAAAATTCTAGTTTTCTAAAGCTTCTTCATGGTTTACCGATTCATAAAAATAATCCACTTTAAAATCATAGAATACCTGAACTTCTGTATCTGTCAACATCATCATACATTCCTTCACAATTTCTATAATACTTTCATTTTGATTCTCTACTAAAGATACTTCATTCTGGTTATCATCACAAACTTTCATTTTCTTATCTTCAACTTCTTTAATCATGACAATTTCCCTGTCAATACCATCATTCTCAAAATTATTAAACACATGCTCAAAATATCTTTTAGCTTCATCCATTGCTTCTAGTAATCTCACTTCTTCATCAACATGCATAAACACATTCTCCAATTTCCATTCATTACCTGTCAAACCTGAAAACATACACAACATGTCAGTTTCAAAAATACAAGGCTCTTCATTTGAAGCCTCAGTGATTAGATCATCAAATCCTCATACTTCTATGAACTATTCTGATAGTTCATTAAGTTATTGAGAAATTATTCCTCAACATCTCTGATTTCTTCCTCATCAAAAGAAATTTCTGGTACTACAACTTCTTGACTATGCTTGGCAACTTCATCATAGGTTTGTAGAATATCTTTTTCTTCTACAGCATTCATTTTATCTGAATAAGACAACAATGTCTCTTCCTCCTCTATAATAAGACTTTATCTTTCAAAGATTTCCTTGACTTAACTTCTTCAATTATGTTCTCCTTATCAGATTTTCTTCTCTTCACTTCACAAATCTGAAATGCATTTATTTCCTTTCCTTTTTCCCACAGGTCTTCTATCCATGCTAAAATTCCTTAAAATATGATCCAATATGTGTTGGGTTGTGTTATATTCTTTCCACGACTAGCCCATGTAGTTAACCAGGGGTTTAGAGCGGGTGGGGGGTTGAGCCCCCCCCCTTCATTGCGCAGATTGTATAGCAGGGGGGTCACAGGGCGTTTGAGGGGTGCAGGTAACCCTATTCAATGGGGTCTGGGGCAATGCCCTGAAAAATTTTGGTTTTGGAACCTATGTTAGGTTGGGCAGATCCACCTATGGTTTTGTGCATGACTTTCGCACATGTCTTTGGACGCGATGGTTTTCGGCCCATGGTTTTGGAAGCGATGGTTTTCGGTCCATAGTATTGGATGCCTCAACATGTATAAATATGTATTATAACATTGAAAGGAACATAATGAAAAATCAAGCTGGTAGTCCCGGTTTTGGGATCTAGGGGAAAATCTTTGTGTATATGTGTTTTATGTGTTATGCTTTCACAATATTTATTTTCTGTGTTTTAGAATTCGTATGTAGGTAATTTCAGTACAGGGTTAAAACCTACATTTGATATCGGAGATGTTTTGGCTTTTAGGAGACACCTTTGTTGCTGAGAGGTTTCGCTCGGGCCTGTGGTAGACCCTATTCAGTGGGAGATCTGCAGGATTGATTTTAGTGGTGAAAGAAGATGGCGAGCAATGGAAAGATAAAGATCGAGAAATTTAATGATAAGAGTTTTAGTTGTGGAAACTCAAGATGGAAGATCTATTGGTGGATAAAGATCAGTGGATCACGATAGATCCAGGTACTAAACCAACTGAAGTGTTCGATGAAGAATGGAAGAAGTTAGATCAGAAGGCAAAGAGCACAATACGATTGTGTGTCTTAGATTTAGTATTACTAAACATATCAGGGGAAGCTAGAGTGAAGGCTTTGTGGGACAAGTTAGGGAATTTGTACCAATCTAAGTCTCTCATGAATAAACCGTTCCTATGGAAAAAGTTGTATAACCTGAGGATGAAAGATGGAGACTCAGTGACAAAGCATCTGAATGCATTTAATACTATGGTAAGTAAGTTATCATCTGTTGATATCAAAATTTCAAATGAAGATAAGTGCACTAGTTTGTTGTGTTCTCAGCCAATTTCATGGGATAGTCTAGTTATTGCAATAGGTAGCAAATGCAACTACCTTGCAATTTTATGAAATAGCCTCATCCTTTGCTGACATAAGAGAATGAGATGGAAAGAATTTGGAGAGCCAGAATGGTTGCATTGCCTTGTTTGTACAAGGACGGTCCTAGAAATAGAAACAAAAAATAAGTCATCTAGTTGGAGGTCTAATCTAGAGGGAATCTATCTCCAAGGAAAACATGTAAAGTGGTGTTGCTAAAATGCGAAAATTGAAGGGCACTACAAATAGGGACTATAAATCTAAAGCCACTGACGAAAGGAAAGGGATCTATGATGATGCTCCTTCTGCAGAGGCAAAAACCACCTCAGATGAAGGTGGGGATGTGTACTTGGCTTCTTCAGGTACACATGTAGATCATGAGGCATGGTTGATTGAATCAGGTGCATCCTTTCATTTCACTCACCATGGAGAGTGGTTCTGCGAGTATGAGAAATACGATGGTGGTGATGTCTTTTTTGGGGATTATAGGAAGGCTAGAATCGTTTGTCACAGGAAAGTAAAGTTGAAGTTGCAATGAGGAAGGGTTAGAACACTTATAGGTATTCTACATATTCCTGCATTGGCCAGAAATCTGATTTCTGTAAGCAAGCTAGATGATGCAAGTGTAAAAATAGAATTTGAGAAGGATACCTGCAAAATGGTTTGGGGCACTGGCATTGATTCGGGGAGTTTGGATTGGAACTCTGTACAAGCTGCAAGCTAGCACTGTTGTTGATGGGTGCAACAGTTCTGTGGTTTTTGAAAGTGGAGCAGAAAATCTAGTGGTCTCTAGAGAGAAGACCATGTTGTGGCATCAAAGGCTTGGACATATTGGACAGAAGGGTTTTTGAACACTTCATGGTAAAGGTATGGTTGAAGGTATGAGTAATAGCTCTCTAGATTTTGATTTCTGTGAAAATTGTGTATATGGGAAGTAGAATCGAGTGAGTTTCCCCTCTGGTGGTAAGAGGGTGAAACAAATATTAGAGCTTGTGCATAGTGATGTGTTTGGACCTGTAAAGGTTCCATCACTGGGCAAGTCTATGTACTATGTATTATTTATAGATTGCTTCTCAAGGAATACATGGATATATTTCCTTAAGAAGAAATTTGAAGTCTTTGACAGGTTTAAAGAATTTAAGGCTTTAGAGGAAAGCTAGACAGAGAAGAAGATAAAGGTGTTGAGGAAAGATAACAGTGGAGATTTTTTTAGTAAGGAATTTGAAGAATTCTATAAGAAGTGTGGTATAGCACGGAAGAAAACTACTCCATATACACCTCAGAAAAATGGAGTTGCAGAAAGAATGAACAAGGCATTGATGGAAAGGGCAAGAAGGATGCTCAGTGGTGCCAGGTTAGGACAAGAATTCTGGGCAGAGGTGGTGGAGACAGCATGTTACCTGGTCAATAGATCACCTTCATCAGCATTTGAGGATAAGATTCCACAAGAGGTATGGACTCGTAAGAAACCCTCTCTTTCACATCTAAGGGTATTTGGATGTGATGCATATGTACATGTTCCAAAGGAGAAACGAACCAAGTTAGATAGTAAATCTGAGAAGTGCATATTTATTGGGTATAAGGATGGTTTAAAGGGTTATAAGCTTTGGAACCCAGTAACAAGGAAGGTTGTGTACAACCAAGATGTGGTGTTCAGAGAGGTGAAAGATTTTATGAAACATGAAGTCGAACCAAAGGAACCTGAGAAGATAGAGTTTGAGCTAAAGGAGGAAGAATTAGACTCTATAGAAGAGGAGGAATCAGAAGATGAAGATCCACAAACTCTAGGTGTGTGAAGATTAGTTCAAGAAAGAAGGCAGCCAAAAAGGTATAGTCCATCTAATTTCTGTTCAAATTTTTCTTTATTTATTACAGATGATGATCCCAAAACTATGAAGGAAGCAGTAGATTCAGAGGATGGAAAACTCTGGAAAGATGCCATGGTTGATGAAATGGCATCTTTACCCAAAAATGAGGCTTGGGATCTGGTGGAGTTGCCGACTGGAAGGAAACCCATTGGCAGCAAATGCATGTTCAAGAAGAAGACAAATGCAGAAGGAAAGGTGGAGAAATACAAAGCTCGGTTGGTAGCAAAAGGTTATTCCCAGGTGTCGGGAATTGATTTTGGTTATATTTTTTCTCCTGTCGGCAAGGTAACTTCTATTAGATTACTTTTATCTGTTGCTGCTTCTTTTTATTTTGATGTAGAACAGATGGATGTGAAGACAACATTTCCTCATGGGGATCTAGAAGAGGAGATCTACATGAAGCAACCTAAAGGCTTTGCACTGAAGGGTAAGAAAGAACTGGTATGCAAGTTAAAGAAGTCTCTGTATGGGTTAAAACAATCACCAAGGATGTGGTATCAGAAATTTGATACATTTATATGGGGACTTGGCTTCACTAGAAGAAAAGCAGATCATTGTGTGTATTTTAAATTGATTGGTGACCATGTTATTTATTTGGTCTTGTATGTGGATGATATGTTGCCGGTTGGAAATGAAAAATAAATTATCCAGGATTTGAAGACCCAATTGTACTCCAAATTCGACATGAAAGATCTTGGTGCCGCAAACTAAATTTTGGGCATGGAAATTAAAAGAGATCGAGCAAAGAGGAAGATCTGGTTAAACCAGAGCAAGTATGTTGAGAAAATATTATAGAGATTTAATATGCAGGATGGTAAACCGGTGAAGGTTCCTAATCCTATATGTGTAAAGTTATCTGCTGAACAGTGTCCCAAGACACAGGAAGAGGAAGAGCACATGTCCCGTGTTCCATATGCAAGAGAAGTCGGTAGCCTGATGTATAAAATGGTTTATACTAGACCAGACATTGCACATGCAGTGGGAGTATTGAGCAAGTTTATGTCAAAACCAGGAAAGGAGCATTGGACAATAGTGAAGTGGGTTTTCAGGTATTTGAGTGGCACTAGTGATTA
>APFE031050896.1:0-11246 GCA_000404065.3 Pinus taeda | reverse complement strand
GGTCTATAAAACTTTGGTTCTACACTTAAACTTAACCTTTGATTTCTTTAACACTCGATATCCATTTGATAACGAAGGCCTTTAAATCCTATGGTCTATGGCCCTTGAACTAATACGCAAGTTACAACCGGCTGAACCCCCATAGTTACTTGTGACGTCAGTGTTTGAAAATAAGATCGACGGTCAAGGTTTATTGTGGCACTTTGACCAGGTTCAAGGACCTCCGCTCTCTCCTGCTCCCACTAGTCTATTAATCATTGTTGATCCACCATGTCAATCTGACGGCCCAGATCGATTCTAGCCTTCCACCATTTTCAAGTACTTGGAATTAAACTCTGTCGTTCATTTCTTTTACTTATGTTGTTTCTTCAATGTTCCTATGTGGTTTTTGTTTCCTCCAAGGTTCCGGTCCTTCATTGTTCTGTCACACAACTTCCTCCTTAACTCTGCTCATGCCTTTATGCTTCATTTAACTTCACTGTAACATTAAAACTTCCTTCCATACTATTGATGCATGTAAAATTAATATGCCACTCTTTACTCTTCTCTGTATTTCGCCTATGATTCTGCACATGCAACTTCTGTTAGATAGAACTACCCTCTAGTTCACACACAGATTAAATCACTCCATACACGCACATAAACTCAGAATTGAGTTGTTTGTATTAATAAATGAATATTTACCCGGAGAATTCCTTCTCAGCCTGATCTTCTATATCAGTGGCCTTTCTTCTCCTACTCGTAGGCTTACAATCTGACTCACTGACTCACTAACTACTTCTCTAACTACTGACTGTCTCTGCCTTTTAGGCTTACATTTATACAAAAGGTTATGTTGAACTAATTCTGGTTCGGATCCTTAATCTGTTGAACTCACTCCTGAATATCCTGTAAGTCCACTTTTAACTCTAGTTATCCCTAAGAATCCTCTCTAGTTCCTTGAATCATGAGACCTATAAGAGTTACAATTGATTTCCAACTCTCTTATCATCATTAATCACTCATGTTCTCCTACATTCGACAACATTTACAAATATCGTCACACTTATCTAATTCATTCCTACTTTAACCACTCAAACCATTAATAATTACATACATAGGAATCCAACTTCCTTAAAAACACAAGACCCCCTATGTCTACTAAAATACAATGATAGTTTCAAGTTAATGCTTCTGCATCAGCTTTAGCAATGATGGGAGGGTAAAAAGCATCAAGATCCATGTCCTTTCTCTCTCCTTTTCTAGGTCTTCTTCTATATCCTCCGTGATGTTTTCTTGGAGGATTGACTCTAGGAATTATGAATTACAGTCGTAAGTCCCTTATTACCTACAATAGTTTATGACTCTTGGTTTCATCTTCCAATGGATCTCTAGGACTCCCTTTGATTGTTCACCTTCATTTATTACTCTTCATATTTTTCCTCAAGAGAATACCATAATCCCTAAGGATTAGGTTTGCAATAAAATACAATCCCTAACCTTGGACTATAATATGACAAATTCCCCTATAACATTCAAAATTTATTCTTAGAAAAATATTGTGCATGAATCATATAGACACGTTTTACAAATTCTATAAAAAATTTAGTGATTAATAAAATAAATAATCCATAATAAATTATCAATTGTCATCCTATAAGAGAACACTATTGCTTATATATATTTAAATGAATTGGTATAACAAAAATATATGTTATATTTATTTACTTATTTTGGTGAGTATGAAGGAATATATGGAAAACAATCCATTATGTATAGTGTGCCTTCTTGTTGTCTCAAATGCTTCATATCATCTACATTTAAGAATACAACATTTATAATTAGTAATCCAATTCAATAATTTCAAAAAAATTTCTATAATATGGAAGATTATTAATAATAACAATATTCTTATGTTTTAAACTTGCTTAACTTGATTTCGTAGAATCTACCATGATGTCATGATAAAGCTACCATATATAGTCATTTACTCTTTCTTAAAAAAAAATGTCAAGCATATTCCCACATTATAAGATATTTCCTCACCCACACTATCTAATCATTTGCTTAATTGAAAATAAATATAATGCATTCATGATTTAAAAGTGAATGGTGTTGAATTTCATGGAAACAATATTTTCTAAGAATTACATGTGTACCTTTCTTTCATGTCGTTTGGGAATATTGATCTCATCTTTTATTATGTATGTATCCATACTTACCTCATCTATTGTATTTTCAATTATTCACCATCTGATTTGAATATACATTATTATCCCCATTTCCTATTTAAAGAAATAGAAAGTTGTGAATATATTCAACACCTCATTTTAGTACAATATTGGCCCCATTTCCTATTCAAATCAATTGAAAATTGAGTTAGTGTGAGTTAGATCCCCTAAATTGTCTTTTTTCTGCTAGCACTTTTTTTTTTACATATATACAAATCCATTCATGGTTTCATATTCTTTATATAAAATGAACCGATTGAAAATAATATATTCATTATCACTTATTAAAAATAAACATTATTTAAAATTTTAAATATCATTCTATAAATTTGAAGATAATATTTTTTAAATAAAAATTTAACACGACCACATTAAATCATGAGTTTACTCAACAAAATTGTATTGGAAAACCATTTAACTAGCTTTTCACTTCATCTATAATATCATTAGCATGGTCTCGTCATACCTCATATTCATAAGATTTACTGGAATGTATAATACATTCCAGTGTAAATAAAAGTGTTTCATTTAATACTTAATTTTTAGTGAAAAAAATTCTATAATATCATAGCCATGGTCTTCATCATACCTCATTTTCGTAATATTTACCAATACATTCCAGTATAAACAAGGAGCCACTGCCGTGGCGGTAGTCCCTGCCGAGGTTTGCAAGGACAACACAAATGGATTGTATACTGTCTTATTTGAAATGGGATTTGAAATGGAACTGAAATAGTTCATTCAATGTGTAATTCGTTACAAAAATTTCAGTTCAAAGTAAAACATATATTTCAAGATTGTTAAAATATTTTAAATGGTTATTACCTGATGTTGCTCTGGCTCATGCTCATTGCAAGAGACATATGTCTGAATAACATTTATTGCCCAGTGTTTAGACCTAGAAATAAGATTGGATCACTTTTAACAATAAACAGAAACATAGGTAAAATAATACCAAATGCAATACTGAGCCCTCCTTTCATGGCTCCACGTTTGAGCTTCATTTGAGCTTCTTCTGACATGGGAGCGTCATTCGAACTCATTTTTCCTACCAGATAATTAACTACCTATTACTTTGGGATCACCCTTTTCACTGGTTGATAACTGATTGACATGTGCCTCCATTGAGATAATGATATATAGTATATATACATATTATAATATATTAGACTATATTATTAATTAAAGAGATTCATTCTTGTATGATAAGTATTTTTAAAATAATTTTCAATATCATAATTTCTTAATACAACTTGTCATATATTGTAAACATTTTCAAAATAATTTTTGAGACATTATCATAAACAAATACCATAAGTTACTAATACAATTTGTTTATATACCATACTATTACATGACAATAGATTTAATTTAATCAACTATAATTAAAAAAAATAAAAACATAACTACATTGAAAATAAATTTGAATCTTTAATTTATAAATAAATACTTTTCCAAATATTCCAAAATATTAAAAACTACATAAATATATACTGATTTAATTTATTCCAAAATATTTTATTAAAAACTACATACATGTATACTTAATTTAATTTACTCCGAATATTTTATGAAAAACTACATACATAGATATCTAATTTAATTTATTTATAATTAAATTAAAATATAGAATCCTCCTACAAACTAAACACGCACTAACAAAAAAAAATTCCAATCAAATATCCACACCAAGTTTCAATCAAATATCCACGCCAAGTTTCAACCCTGGTTGGATAAGTATGTAAAGGTGGTGAAAATACTGCCCTAATTCTCGTCTGGAGCAGCGCGCTAGATTATCATAAATGAATCTGTTACAAGGATCAAGCATGGATTTTGCTACTAACAAACTTGATATATATGTTAAGTTAAAGGGAGCAGCGCGCTAGATTATCATGGATGGTTTTTGCTAGTAACGCACGTGATGGCCGTTCCGAATTCTGAGCTACGAAGGATTGAAATGGACAAACAAATCACGTAAGTCTCATAAACAGCTTCACATGGTTCTCCTTCAAACTTTTTTCTGCATATAAATTCATTGCAACTCAAATGAAATTACAAAAGTGGAATAGAATCATCAAATTTGGGGGGAGGTAGCTTTGTGAAGGATTACATATAAAGAAAATGCCTGTGTTGTGCTTTAGTATCACCACGGCCCCTATGTTGTTTAGTTGTTGTTTGCAGTCTACATTTTCCTAACTTTTCTCTCACATATTGAATCTGATGTCGTTGTGAAGAAAATGGGTGGATCGCCGATTAATATGAATTACTCAGAGAGCCTGAGAGTCGGTGAAGTGTGTTCGGGCAGAGACATTTCAGTGAGTGAGCGTATGATCTACACAGGGCGAGATGGTATACCTGTATATGCTGTGGAAATTAGAAACACATGTGCCACTGGGTGCGCAATCAGTAATATACACATCAGCTGCGGCTCCTTCGCGTCGATGATAGAGATAGACCCTAAAACATTTAGGAGGATTGCCTACAACAACTGGTTGGTGAAGGACGGCGGGAAATTGGCGGCGGGAGATGGTTTGTCATTCAACTATGACAATAATGCCATCTATCCACTTAAAGTCGCTTCCGTCAAATGCGATGCTTAACTAATATTACCCTTTTTTCCTTGTGCTTTCGTCACGATATTACCCTTTTTCCTTGTGCTTCTGAAGGTCCTCCTGGTCCTCGTTCCGAGGGTTAGCTTCTGAATGTACTCCTAGCCCTGGTTCCGAGGGTTAGTTTAGTTGGTAGTAAAATATTGTATCTTTGTGGGTTAGTTTAGTGGCTAGGAAAACATTGTTTCTTTATTAATGAGAAGTGATGACATGTATTATATAACACGTCCATTTCATATATGGGTACTTGTTTATCCACCATGTTTCACTGTGAAAGAAATGTTCATGTTCGAAGGGTACAATCACATAAAACTATTTAATTAGAAATTATTGAATAATTTATAAAAGTGTATTTTCTTAAAAACAAAATATTAAAATAAATTTTTAAATGTGCATTTTATTAATGTCAGTGGAACTTTCCAATTTTCCATCAAAATTCCATAAATAGATATTTATGGTTAAGTCTGTGTAATATTCGAAGTTCTATTTGAATAACTAAGAAATGATTTTCTCGATTAATCTATATGTTTAAACGATAGCTTTGCAAATTTTAAAAATATTTTAGAATTTAATGAAAAATAAGGTGATCAATTGTTTGACAATTGGTTTAATTTTAAAAGTACATATAATCTTTTAAACTGAAATCAACATTAAAAAGTAAAATAATCCATCAATTTCAAACTCAAAATGTAGTATGTTTAATCTATATGTAAAATGCATACCTCAAAGGACTAAAGTATTTAGATGCTCATTTATGCATATAGAGGTATCAATGTTCATGTGTGTTTTGTGTAGTAGGTATGTATATTTCATTTTTTTGGTGAACAACTTCTATGCAAGATCAAACTCTACCAAACAAATTATGTTAATATATATACACATAAAATTATTTATATTTTTTTATTATTAATTTTTTATTATTATTATGTAAACTTATCTAATAATGATGTTAACAATAACTGTGGAGTCAGAAATTAATAACAGACGTTGTCCATTGATTAGGAAAGCTCTCTCATCATAGCTAGTTATCAGTAGATGTATTTGTAAAAATATTAATTAATTTCACATGATATACAATCCTGTAAAGATATTAATTAATTTCAAATGATATACAATGCTGGTTATGAATCTCATTCATGTAAATTGTAAAAGATGTATTTGTAAAAATATTAATTAATTTCACATGATATACAACGCTAGTTATGAATCTCATCATTAATGTAAATTGTTGTAATACAGTATTAATTAATGATGTATTTGTAAAAATATTAATTAATTTCACATGATATACAATGCTGGTTATGAATCTCATTAATGTAAATTGTTGTATTACAGTAATATTAATTAATTTCACATGATATACAATGTTGTTTATGAATCTCATTCATGTACATTGTTGTATTACAGTAATATTGTCATGTAAATCGTTTTTCTATTGTCATGTAAATTGCTTGCCATGTAAATTGTTGTATTAAAGTACTATGCAATGTAAAAAAACACAAAGAACATGTTAAAATGTAAAAATATTTTGCTAAAATTGATTGCTATCATCTTCCAATCATCCAATACTAATTTATTCTGAATTAAATTAAATACAGGACAGAAACAGAAACAGTACAAACACACATGCATAAAGACTTTCCAGCCTTCTTTCCTGAACCCTTACCCACATTATCCAAGAAACAAAAACTAACAAAACAAGATGGCTTACAACAAGCTCATTATGACTAAAATTTGAAGCGACAACATAAATTTAAAATCTTCTCTTCGCGGTTTGAAGTAGCAATGGAATTTAAAATATTGAAACTACATTTTCTTCCTAAATGAGTGGAAATTGCAAGTTAAATAGTTCTATTACAGTAAGACCATAATCTGAAGAAACATATTCATGTCACTTTTGCATTTGTTGTGTACGTGAAGGCTGCTATGTTCCTGGATTTTGTAATATGTATAACAAATAGTTAGTTATAATAAAATGATAACATTGTGGGTTGAAGAGAGGACATATTTGAGACAAAATATGTTAAGGCATATGTTGATGTACCTTCCATTTGTTAGCCGACATGTAATAGTTCACTATCTTCATTGAGTGTGAACTTGCTGTGAATTTTGAAGTCATGTAACATGTATACAGTGGTAGTTTTCTGTTGCAAATATGCCTCATATGACATTGCTTTTAAAATAGGAAGTAAGTCATGTAATAAGGGTTGCCTGATAATGCACTATACAAAGTTATTTGTAATGGATTCTATTACAGCATTTATACAATGCTTGTAGATAAAAGGGCAATTATCATTGCATTGTGAACAGAAAATTGTCCCATTGGTTATCGCTATGGATGAATTGACTCGGGAGTTACAAATTGCACAAACAGGTTAGAAAAGAGTTGAATATGGATTTTTTTCCATCAGAATACCTTCGACCTATTTATAAAATATTCAAACGTTAATCTACATTATTACATGGGAAATGCAAAGATAGTAAAAACACCATTATTGTTATACTTACAGCATAGGTAGATGTAGCTAGTTTTTTGAGATTGTTTACTGCATCCGTGTTAAGTTCAGTCATGAACATTGACTTTGATGCTCTGAATATTATTTCTTTTGTGTTTACCCTTTTTGTTAAATTTTTGAAAAGGATGAGGCGGAAGTCTCCTTTCTGCAGTTGTTTTTCCATTGAAAGGAAAAATTGTTCATTAGTGTCAAACAATTGCAACTGCAAGAGAGAAATTGTTATCCATTGAAAAATACGAAAAGTAATATGCAAGTACAAAGCAATATTCAAGTACATTGTTCGTATGTGTTGAAAAATTGCAAGTGCAAGAGACAAATTACAATAACTATAGAAAAATTACAATAACTATATATTGAAGTGATGCATGTTATCTACTGAAAATTAGGAATAAGTAACATGCAAATACATACAGTTGCATTGTCATTTTCAGAATCTCCATCTTCGATATGGAGTATGTAATGCAATCCAACCCGTTTTGGCAAGTGTAACAGCTGCAGCAATTGTGCCAATTGGGTATATTTCTTTTTTGTTTGCAAATTGCCTAATGGTTGTATTGGGAATGAAGCGACGACTTTACATTGTCCAATCTTTTTGCAATGCACTTATGCATAAGAATCGAGATGCATTACATTGCTTAGAACAATACCTAGTACTTGATGTGATACACTATGCAATGAATAACAATTGGCAACAATATCTCATAAATACGGCAATGCCATATGAGAAAGGACAGGTAGAAGGCGGACCATTCTGTTTGCAATGGATATCTGTGATGTTCAAAATCAATATCCAGGTATGGTCCTCTGTTGCTAATAACTTCGTCAGTTACAGTTCTGCTTATTCGACATGCAATCATATTGTTAACATCTTGTCATTCAGGACAGATACATCACATATTCACTACCACGCAATGATACAAAAATATGTTCATAATTCTCAACAAGTGTACATGAAAGCAAAAGAGGATTGTAATCAATTGCATCATAAGCATATACTAGGAAAACAACAATGTATATCTCAAGTACATTTTAACAATAATATTTCATTTGAGATAGCATCTCATTTAGAACAAATGCAACCAACTAAGCATCGTAGGCTCAATTATCACAAACTAAAGCAATTCATACGTACAAAATGCAAATGCACCAATGTATATAGCAATGATAACATCTTTTGTGATAATCATGTACTAGAAAATCAACAACCTAGTTCTTGCATTAGCAGCTTTGGTAAGCAATTGGAAATGAGGGAAGAAATAATAGATGTTGACAATGACAAATTCAAATTACAATGCATTGTGCCTGACAACATTGATTGTTTTTTACTAGAAAAACAACAATGTATATCTCAAGTACATTTTAACAATAATATTCAATTTGAGCTAGCATCTCATTTAGAACAAATGTGACCAACTAAGTGTCGTAGGCTCAATTATCATAAACTAAAGCAATTCATACGTACAAAAAGCAAATGCAGTGATGTAAATAACAATGATAACATCTTTTGTCATAATCATGTACTCCAAAATCAACAATCTAGTCCTCGCATACATCTAAATAAAAAGATTGAATTTGAAATAGCATCTTGCTTACAAAAATTGCCCAGGTGTCATAAGCTTACTTATCACCAAATGAAGCAATTCATATGTACAAGAAGCAAATGCAATGACATATGCAAAAAAGCATCCTCTAATAAGAAGTCAAGAATGACAAGAAAGAAAGATATAGTACAGATTTATATGGAACAAGTCGAAGACATTCCCAGAAATACATGTGCAGTTTGTACCAGATTGCATTTTGCAAAAAATATCAGATTCTTCACTATAGAGTTGCAAGAAAAGCATATGAATTTGACATTGAAAAATGGGACCTTCAGTAATGAAAACATATGTGTTGCTTGCAAAAAAGCACTCAAGAATGGAAAGCTTCCACAATTTGCAACACCTGAACAAATAAGACGTAACATTCCATTGCCAACTGTAAATACACTTTCAGATATAGAAGAAAGACTTGTGTCATTGAGAATTGCATTTGCACAAATCAGACAATGGGGATATAGGTGATCACAAATTGGCTTAATAGGATCAATTATCAATGTACCAGTTCATATGGATGTTGTGCAAAAAGCATTGCCACAATATCTAAGTGATACAATGACAATTGCAGTTGCATTAAAAAGACGATTGCAATACAAAAATGCATACCAAAAAGGTGAAGTACGTCCAATTATTGTCATGAAAGCATTGAACGAACTATGTTCTATAAGTCTTTATAAAGCTGAGAACATTTGTATAAATGAGAATTGGGCCCATGTTTTACAAGAGAATAATGAATACATTGTACAAAATTCAAACAACGACAATGAAAGTGATACAGACAGTGATGCAAATAACGAAGCACCTACTGAAACATTGGTGCATGGATTAATAGAGTCACAACGCATCTATGATTTGCAAGACAAGATTATTGAACTAGCACCTGCTGAAGGACAACAACCACTGGGGATTTTCATGGACAAATATGCAGAAGAAATGAACTTTCCAACATTATTTTATGGCGATGCACGTGATCATGACATCACAAATAGGTTTAGCTACCAAAAAATTGTACAATGGGAATTGTTACAAGCAAGTGGTGACTTCTCATGTCATACTAAAAAAAAAAATTTCAAGACAATGCGAATAATAATTGATAAAGTGCTTTCCTGCATATGGGTACGAATAAGAAAAGGACAACTAAAAGGCAGGAAAATATTAGCAAAAGATGTCAAGTATCGAGCAAATTTGGAAAAGTTATTGAAATCTGATATTGGATACATAGATTTCAAAAACATTCGCATATCTTCTGATCATTTGGAACAAATTAAGACAAGCATATTTTCAATGATACGACAATTGGGACCTCCAACTTTCTTTGTGACATTTACAAGTGCAGAACATCGATGGAAACCATCAGTAGATACACTGGTCGCATTGTTTAGAAATAAAGCAAGTAAAACTGCTATTGATATATTAGAAGATGATGACATTGACTACCTTATAAGAAAATATCCAGTCACATGTAGCCAGTACTATAGACATAGAATTAATGTTGTAAAGCGAATGATATGTCAAGATACTACATTCTTTGGAAAAATATATGATTACTATTTTGTAACAGAATTTCAAAATAGAGGAACTGAACATGAACATGGACTGTTATGGATAGAAAATGCTCCAATATATGGAAAACAAAGCAATTCAGAAATTGAGAAGTTTCTTGATAATTACATAACTTGTAATACAAATCATTTGGAGCCAAATGTTGCTAAATTGCATAAACATCACCATACAAGAAGTTGTAAGAAGCGAAAAAATTCAAATTGCAGATACAACTTCCCCATGCCACCAATGAAATCAACAATGATCATCGAGCCAACCAATGCACAAAATAAAAAAATTGTCGAGAAATCAATATCACTTTTGGCATTCTTGGAGCAAACAAACTATAATGATTCAATAACCCATGACAATTTCCTCCTGGAAATAGGACTAACAGAAAGTGAGTACATAGAACTATTACAACATACAGTAAAGCAACCAACAGTTTTCCTGAAACGGAAACCTTCTCACATTTTGAATAACGGTTTTGCAAAGGCTATGCCTACTTTATGGAATGCAAATACAGATGCACAATTTGTGCTAAATGCATATGTCGCAGCATCATATTGTAGTTCATATATGACCAAAGTTGACAAGTCTATGACAAATGCATTTAGAAGAATACGGAAAGAGCATCAGAAAAATGAAATTGATGTTATGCAAATGATTCATAAACTCGGAAATACATTACTCGATCTACAACAAATGTCAGCTCAACAAGCAGTGCATATAGCACTTTCATTGCCATTGAGTTGTAGTTAAAGGGAATGT
>APFE031050890.1:0-14632 GCA_000404065.3 Pinus taeda | reverse complement strand
CAATCTTACCTTCCAAACTATTACTAAAGGTCAAATTGTTATTTTTCTTTTCGTCTAGCCCTTCAATGTGGATCTCTATTGAAAATTTTCCTAGATTAAATTAATATCTCCATCTTGGGTTGGTTGTTTGTTCATTAACTTTGATTTTCCAATTCTTGGAATTTAATCTCTATTATTTGTAACATATTCTCGAACATTATTATTATATTGTCTATATGTTTTTGAATTTTATCTTCATAGAATGAAACCATATTACTGAACATTACATCTAATTCATTCAATTGGGTTTATCTAGGGTGGTTGGTCCACAAGTGACATGACGAACTTTGATGTAATGGCTTTAGGCCTTGTTTTTGAGAATTAATACTCCATTGAAGACTGGAGTATGTATATTCCTAATATGGAATATAAAGGTATTTTCCATGTAAAAACAAAAAATTACCTCTAACTTTATTTTAAGTTTAGCTTCTCTTTCTTCACAAGTTTTCTTTAATGATTCTATATATTCATCATATGGAATATAAAGATATTTTCCAAGTGAAAAAAAAAAAGAAAAAGAAAAAAGAAAAGCAAGCATTACTTTTAACTCTATTTGAAGTTTAGCTTCTTTTTCTTCACAACGTTGTGCAGAGTTACTTTTTTAAATGTTATGCTGCCCTTGAAAGTATTTGGTAAATGTAGTGAATGGTTACTATTATAATAAATAAATAAAAATAGAAAATCAAAGAAATTTATTAAAAAATAGTTAAAGAGATGCAGAATAAGGATAATAATATTAATTTTTTAATTTGCACATATATAAATAAAATGATATAGTGCCCAAATTATTTTAAAATTTATATTTGTTTTGTTTAAAAATTAATTCATAATTATTAATATTACTGATTTTTTATATATTAATAATTAATTTAAAAATTAGAAATAATAATATTATAATAATAATGATTTTAATTTTTAAACAAGGCCACATAGCTTGTTCATGTCAGTTTGTTTTTATTGTAACTTTGAAAAGGTATGAACCAACTGCCACATTGGAAACAAGGGGCTACATTATAGATATTCTCGCGTTATTTAAATATAGTTTTAAAATTAGAGTTAAAAACATAAATTTTCATTTTGGGTGATTTTAAGAAAAGATTTAATCATAATAATATGGAGCAAGTATAAGCCTTAGTTTTAAATTTTTTGTGCTATCTTGTTGTGTTTGATTGTATTAACCTTCAATGCATCATATTTTTTAAGTTCATTGTTTCATAGCTAATATTATTTTAACCAAATAAATTTACAAAATCACAAAGTTTTCGAAGTAGTTATAATGTACCAATACACTCGTCATATTAATTTTAAACATTATAATTAATATAATATGTAGTGAAAGAGATAGTCACTTATGTTAGTGCCTTATTCGATATGTGGAAAATGATACTAGAGACTATTACAAGGATTTTGTTAAAACTATCATATGTGATCTGTTTTGAACATGACATGTTATGATTTATTTAAATGTATTTTTTTAATACGTAATTTTTTATTTTTTATTTTTTTAAATTTGAAATATTTGAGGAATAAAAATAGTATTTTTTTTAAATAATTATAAAATGTAATTGATTTTCCGGATCTATCCCATTCAAGTTGATATTTGAATCGATGTTTCGAACCTCCCACTAAGGTTCATCATTAGGAAACAAAAATATGTGGAAAACTAATCTATCTAGGCATGATAAATAGATAAATGTATTCTATGGTTTTTTTTAATTGAATATTGGCCGAAACTGAAATTGATTAAGCCATGTCTATTTGAATTATTATGAAATTTGAATTAATATATTATAGATAAAAATTGAAATATTGAATAAATGATTACAAGTTATTATAATGTTTGTATATTTAAAATTATTAAATATTTTTAAAAAACATTATCATAAATAAGGGATTATTATGAGGGCTTCAAAAAGATTTTTGAGTCATATGTGACAACATAATAAATGATGTGAATAAATTATTAGAGTCTTTTGTAAATTAATATTATTGATATTCTATAATTTATAACTTATAATATATAATATATATATATAATTATATATATATATATATAATATATAATATAGTAGAGTTATTAATGATATTTTTTTTTTTTTTTGAATAATTAATTAAAGTATTTGAAATATATCGAAATTAAATATATTCGTTGATTACATGAGGGATTAGAGTCAAATAGGGTGAGGGGAAAACAAAATGATGAGGAGAAAATAAAGTTAAGGTGTTTCAATAGAATTGGATTTGGATGTCAATGTAGGATATCACTTTTGCTAATGCCCCATCCTTCATCCCTGTTTAGGCTTTTAGGATGTTTACCGATTTCGATGGCTTCTCTAAATTTTTTGTGGAAATAGTGATCTATTTTGGTAAGGATTCAGGTTTCTTCAATACGTATGTGATGTTTAGTATTATTTGAAAGTTCAACAAGAGTAGAGTATTTTAATCTATTGTGTTTTATGTCAGAAGAATGTTCAAGGATACGAGTGTTGATGGATCTTCCAATCTCTCCAACATAAGCAATTCCACAAGAACAAGGAATGAGATAAACTCATTTTCAACATTTTGGGTCAATGGGATCTTTGACATAATTGAGGCAACTGCAAATTGTATTGATAGGTTTGAAGGTGGTCATGATTTTATGTTTATTTAGGATATCAGAAATTTTTTTTGTGGTCCCAAGAATGTATGGAAGATTTACCTTGCCAATGAAGTTATCCAGACTGCAGTGTTACCAACCAAAGGTTTTAGTTTCTTAGCAAGGAATCTGGCCAGATGATAAGTGGGACCTCCAATAGTGTTTACAATGGGTCTAATAGGAATTCAAGCTTTATGTGCCTTCGGAGCACCATAGATTCTAGGGTTGTAAGGACAACTTTCAATGAAGGTCTTATGATCTTGAATGTTGATGGATTTGATTAAGTTGGATTTTTAAGGGATTTTTGTTCAAGTTTTTGTAGCACCCACTATTGTTGAGATGATCAATCATTTTATCATTGTACTCTTTTATTCATGATGATAGTTGATCATGCCTTGTGAGCCTTTACTATTACAATATTAGGGATAGATTTTAAGGATTTTAAAGCTAGGAATTCATCTTTTGTAATATTGCTTTTGGGGGGTCTGGATTTTTGAATAATAAAGGAAAAGACTTGTCTAATTTGTCCTTTAGTGTTGTCTAATGTGTTCTTTAGGGAGGAAATGTTTAACAATATATTTGTAAATACATTTAATTTCATAAAGATTTAATATAGTTTCAAATTTTGATGTTTTTATTGCAAAATATATTTCCTCTTTAAAATTTGGGTAAATTGTTTTTTTTAAATAGAAATTAACATTTTTTTATTTTTTATTTATTTATTAAATTATGGGATAGTAACTTTTATAAGGAATTTAAGTCCCTTGATTTTACCACCACTATGCACTCAAAGCCCTCAAATTTATACAATAAGGATCCCAAATACACTTATGATTAATCATTCAAGGTCAAACACAATTATGAGTCAAGAGTCAAATCCCGTATAACTAGTCTTTGTATTGGATGGTTAACCTAAAAAAATGGAGATAAGGCCTGAATCAAATACTTCAAACTAAAAAAATTGAATATCTTTTAATTCATTAAACAAATCAAAGCAATCTATTTATTAAGATTTGCATTAACCATAAATTATACTATGAACAATTTATTGATATTAGAAATACAAACAATATAATTGTGAATGATGCTTAATAGGGGACTTTTTTATATATATATATATATTATATTTATATATATATATATAATTTCCCATGTCATTACTTTTACATGAGATATGACTAGTTTTGCATTAAAAAGCAATATAGCGATGAAAACAAAGAACACTAGTTGTGAATCTCACGAATCTCAATATGCCCTTGAAAGTTGTTTAAATTTTGATAAGTGTACAACCTTTAGAGACTATAATTAAACTAATCTTTTGGATAAGTATGACTTTAACACTTCAAAAAAATGTAGTGTTGAGTTTGAGTGTGGGACACAACTGTTTCATGCCAATTTCATCTCTAATTGTACTAAATAAGGCTCTCAATGAGGATCGAACATGGAACGTGCACCTCTCATTTATATCACCATTTGTAAATCATTTTCTGACCAAGCCTCATCTTTAGAACCATCTTTGTCTCCACGTCATTAGAGTCAACATCATTTAAGCACATTCACTCTTTGTCACGATTAGCTATTTGGATTGGTACTAGTCAATGAATCAATGTGGAAATGACTTTTTTTGTGATTAAAGGCTAAATTTATATAGGATTTTTTGACACATCAACCTTTCTGAAATCCATAAAATTATTTCAAAAAAAACCTAGAAAAACAATCACGTGAGAATGCTAAAACTACTTAGAAGAAACTTTGGCCTTTTCTGGATAGGCATTGTGGCCTGTTGGACAGCTAATCCTCAATGGGTTAGTGTGGAAGTCGAATGGACAAAAGAAGTCCAAGAGACCTTGGGATGTGAATCCCAACGGTCATGTAATGTACTATAAATGTATATCATTTGTCAATAAAAATCGTATTGCATGTTTTATCTTTCATATCTCTCTTGCTATCCATGTGTGTTTAACATGGTATCAGAGCAGGCGTATTCCTGCCCTGCATAATTATTTTTGAGCCATTTATTTTATGGCCCTTATGTGTATGTGCAGATCATTTCATGAATATTTTCTCATGAATATTTCTTCAGCACAATTTTAGCTGCAAACTGATTATACTGTTGCTGGTGTCTGTTCTCCATAAAAATCAGCTACCCCTCTGTTTGACTGTTTAGTTCTCTGACTGTCATAAACGTTTCAAAAAATGGCGTTATTGCACCTGTGCCTCTACTGCATGAATTCATTATTTCACCTGCGCCTCCATTTACTTTTTGTAGTTGGACTGAATGCGTTTGAATGCGTTACTGAATGTTGTATCAGTCATCCTTTTGAAGGTGAACAGTCACTGCGGAAAAATCGAATTCATCTAAAGTGCTAATTTTTAAGCTCAAGATCGTGCAAGAATCCCCGAATACATTGAAAACGGCAGCTGATTCATAGAATTTAGAGTCTCAGGGTGAGAAACGATGCATCTCCTGGCGAATAATAGTGCATTTTATGTGTTCTTTTGTCCCTTGTCATGCAATCGATGGTAAGATGTTGGAATTTGATAAATGATCACGCTAAGTATCGGCTTTTGAGTAATTTAGCCGCTAGAACTCTTCAATGAGGTAAGGGAGTTCTTTTGTGATCCAAAGGTCGGTGATTATTTTTCAGTGGAGATTACTTTTGTTTTTTTATTAGGCTCAAAGGACTGTGTGGAATGGGCTTCGAACTTTAGTGGGTTGTTTAGGCATATGCATTTATGATATTTGCTCGTATATATCTGTAAAGACGGGCATTGCAGGCGACATCTAAAAGTTTGTACAAAAAAGATTTATATAGGAACTCGTGCAATTTCAGGGAGATATTTGTATAACTTTTTTTATATGCATCAAATAAGATCAAATGTATAGAATCTTTGAAAACCTTTGGTTTGAAATTTGTGCGGCATATTTGTAGCATTTTGTCGTGCATAGAGGTAATATGAGAAAACATTTATAAGCTTTGAATGAAAATTTGGGCAACTGTGAGTTGTAAGGCCGGTGAAATATCTTTACAGTTAAGCTTTGCACAGAAAACCTTGCAACGGATTTTTTTGGGGACTGAGTTATAAGGGCCGGGGAATTTCAAAATATCTATAACTTGCTACAGAAATCCTTTGAATAGAAATTTGTGCAAGTGTGAGTTGTAAGCGCCGATCAAATCTTTATGCACCAACCTTTCTATTTGATAAAAATTTCAATTAATGGAGGTCCAGCAAAGTGTTGAATTTCTGAAGGGCTGTTGTGAAAAGTCAGAACAGTGAGCGCTAGAGAATTCAATGTATGATAGCGTTGAATGCTGACTTGATAATGCGTGTTGCGAGTTTGAATAAGGAGAGGTAAGTTTATTGTGTTGGTATTCGATTTTAATCAGAGTCTGGTTGAAATCGATCAATGTTTTAAACTAATCTGCGTTTTCCAAAATCTTGAATTGATTCAATTTGTGTTGAGTTTGGAGGATAAAATGTTGGTGATTAAAGAATGAGGGAATTAAGACATGGGTATGAATAAAGGAAGTATTCATAATTTTGATACTTGAGACAATAAACTTAAAGGAATATTGTAAATTTTTATATTGAGGGAATCTTTCCAACCAGTTGAGCAAGAAGGTGTATGACTCTTCAGCAGTTCGTTTGTCTCCTAACTTGGATATATCTGAAGAAGTGTTTGTGTAGGTACTTCAAATAATTATTTTATTAATTTCGATACTTGCATTCGAAAGGAAGATAATCCACAAGGGTATTTCCTTTTAATAGCCATCATTTCTGCTTTGAAAGTGATTATGCTGGGGTTTCTTGGGAATGACAGAGTTCAATGTTCATAAGAATTGGGGACTGTTTATATTCTTTAAAGTTGCAGCAATTTGGCATTATTTAGGAGTTTAGTGGAAATTGTTTCAAGGCAAGACTATCCTTTGTAGATCGAATTGGTGTATTTTCTTAAAGATTGTTCATATCAGAGATTGTTATTGAACTAGATTGAAGTTGTTGCTAGGAAAAGTTCCCTTGGATTCAAGGCTGGTACAGGAAAATATTTTTTTTGAGGCCTGAATTGCTTGTAGCTTTGTTGGAAGTTAAATTCTCAGGTGAATTGGAGAAAATTCATTTTTGAGTGAGGAGTCTGTTTTTCGGATATCACCATTCTTTATGTGCTGAATCTATTGCAAGCTGATTGATTTGAAGTATAAAAGAGCAATTGGTGTCCATCTTTTCCTCATTGTTTTACTATTTTTTGAGGATTAAAAATGACTCCAATTAGTGCAACATTAGAGTTAGTGGACAATCTAATACTCTCTACTATGAATAATACAGTCAAAATCAGCAAGGATTTTCTCACCGATATTCAAACTTATTTGCAAAATGCACAAGAAAAGATCAATTTTTTGCAGCTTGAATCACAGCTACAGCAGGAAGAGCTACATCAAAATAGACACCATTCTGAACTTGTTTTTGTTCAGAACATTGAGACAACCACCCATCAGCAGCATGTTAATAATGTTACAGTTCATTAAAATAAAGTAGTAGTTGTAAATGCAAATGCAGAAACTCAGTCTGCACTTCCCAAGCCCAGCATCAGGCCTTGGGAAAAGCTTGTCACAACAAGCACAGAATTGGTCTTGGATATGACAAGGACTTGTCCTTTCATATTCCAGACTATGCCAAGCCCATTCAGTTTCAGAGTGCTGGATTCATTCATGACAGTTCACCTACTCCTCATGATATTTCAGTGTCAGCTGTTCCAGACTCTGCCCCTCTTCCACAGCAACAACAACAACAGATTGTGAAATTCCAACACTGTGACTGAGTTGGCCATTTGAAAGATCACTGTTTTGATCTTCATCCATGTAAGCACTGTCATAAAACCAATCATTCTTCACACTGATGCTTCAGAAACAAACGTCCTGCAAGAACAAAGATTCATCTAGGATGGATCGCTTCTTGGCAATGGGCATCAACAGCCAAGAAGATATTCCAAACACATGTCAGAACTTGTTCCAGAATATTGAACAGTCTTGCAGTTGAGTTTTCTCCATCTTCTCACCTTGTATCTGACAGGGGGGGAAATGATGGTCATCTACAAGCTTCAAAGCCACATCAAGCGAGTCTGAGCCACAACCTGCCACACTAGCTTCAAAGTTGTAGCCAGAGACAAAGATGCCTGAACATGCCTTCAGTTGGCGATGTGGGACACTTCCTCTAGCAGAAGACTTACAACTTCATGCCAGTTTTGGAAGAGTTCCAGAGACAAAATTGAGAACACTTCCTCTAGCAGAAGACTTACAGCTTCTTGCCAATTTTGGAAGAGTTCCAGGAATTTCATAAGCATTCCAGAGGTTGTTGGTCATCCTTAAACCATCACAGGTTGAGACTTCCCTTTTACAGGTTGAAGTTTTACCTTTATGTGGGGTGAGGCCTCCCTTTTACGGTTGAAGGTTTCCCTCTTTAAAACAATAGGATCACTTCCTCTAGCAGAAGACTTACAGCTTCTTGCGAAGTTTGGAAGAGTTCCGGGAACTGCACTAAGCGTTCCAATGTTGGTGGCTATCCTTAAACCACCGGCCTTTTTTACCAACATTTCATAGAGCACATTCAGCCTAGTGCTGCCATGCATTATTGCACATTTTGTATTACAGCTCTTTTCTTGGACTCATACATAACCCTTCGGATTAAGGGGGGGAATGTTGGACACCTAATCCTAAAGGGTTAGCGTGGAAGCCGAATGGAAAAAGCAGTCCAAGAGACCTTGGGATCTGAATCCCAACGGTCACCAAATGTACTATAAATGTATATCAATTTGTGAATAAAATTGTATCGAATGCTTTATCTTTCCTAATTGTTTTCGCTGTCCATGTCTGTCTAACATGTTGTTTGAATTGTTTCAAGTAAATTTGATAAGTGTTTTTTGAGAGAGCCATCTCAGATTGGAAGGGCTAACTTCCACCCCAAGTGGCATGAAATAGTTACACCAGGTAAAAGGTTGAGATTAACATATTTGTAGTCCATGACTTGGAGATGAGACCAACCATCTAGACTTAGCTAAATTTTCTAGGGAGTTTTACCTTCAATTTCCTTAAAAATGCCTTCACCTCAACAAAGGAGAGGGATAAATGGAACTATAATTAAATTCCCATCATAGAATTAAAGGATGCATGAAGGTATGGGTCACATATTAACTAGATGAAATCAACTTAGTATGTCATCATACGTAATATGAGGTGGTTGAAAACTTCAAGGAACTATGATTGGGATTTCCTAGAAAGTAATATGCAAATAAATAGAATGAAATATAGCATGAATAATGAAACTATGGAGAAGGAAATAACCATCCAAGGACTAAAATTATTTAACTATGATATCTCCATGGGAAAGATATGAATATCCTCATGAAGTCTGAAAAAGGAGACCCTGGACATTGTACATATTTTTTGAGATGTGTCAATATATATGCGCGATGTTGATGTAAACAAAGAGAGATCATGATGAAAGACCATTACAAAGGTAATTTTTATTTAATGTTCATTTTCTATGTTTGAACAATATTTGGATGGGATTATGTAGGGCTACAAGGGGAATGACAGTAGACATCATCTACAACTGATATTCATGTGCTAGGATGAAATAGCTTGAAGTAAATCAAGACATGAAGTAGGTAGCAAGGAATGGAAGAAGGCAAAATATGGACTAATGAATCACTTTCTGATGAAAGACAGATAAAATGACTAACATAATCCATGGATGAAGTTAATGAATGGTATGTTCCCTATGAAGAAGTCCCAAGAGGATGTAGGTTCCATAACAAGGACTAAATCATGATAATTAAAGAGAGAGTCCTATAAGCAGCGGGTTATCCCATGATCTCCTCCTAGAGAGTTGTTGGAAGAAATTCCCTAGTCAAGAGGGAACTTGGGAAATTTCTTGGTTAAGAGGGAGATTTGGTAGATTCCTTTTATAGGAATGGGTAAATTTTCTTCATTAGAATTGTAATATCCTCCCTGATTGAGAGGGAGAGATAAACACATTATTATTTCTCTCACTTGGCAAGAAACAATGGAGGATTCGGTAAGCATCTGGAATCCAATAATCTTTGAGGATGCGCTAAGGAATATAAGATAAGAGTAGTTGTGAAGGAACAATATTAGTTTAGGACTCGGAATCCAAGATAATAATAGTCCTCGTGGAACATATTCTGAGAGAACCCAGGTGGGGTATTCTCCAAGAGAGACAATAATGAGGAGTGTCTATAAATGATTAGTCTTGCCATCATTGTTCTCTGGTCTTGCAGAGGGATAGAGCAGTTAGTCAAGGCCTCGCTATGTGACAATTCTGGATTATATGATGCTAAAAGGATGGGTTACCAATCTAACTCTTCTTATGAGAATTCTTGATATTGAGAATGTCTAAGTACCTTGTATGGATTATGAATACCTCCCTAATTAAGAGGTAGTGTTGAAATATGTAGCTAGGTTTGGTCCTCATAATGACATATGTAAACATGATTTTATATATTGATGTAATTATATATATATTATTTATTATTATATATATTATATATTATATAATATATTAATTATATTAATAATATATATATATCTTTATTAGTTTTTTATGCTTCATCCATGGGTTTCATGCTCAAGGAGTTTTATTGTGCAGGTCAAGCTCCCATTGTGAGCTCTTCGAATAGGTCATTCAGCCAATCTCATGTATCAAAAACACATTTTGGCATGTTACATATTGCATGGAATATTTTGTTTGAGTCAAATAGAGTCAAATGATCCTCCCAAACCAAGTCGAAAGTAAAGCTACAAGTCAGCCTCACGACAATGATAGTTTGGCTCAAAAGGAAGTGACATGAAGACTATAAAAGCAGAGATCGACCTCATTTGGTACGGTATCTATTACACTCAAGAAACAAAACTAAGAAATTTAAATTGGCGAAGAAAATAGAAGGACAAGTGAGGAAGAAAAGTCATTTGTTGAGGACAGAGTTTTTGGCAAAAAATATTTATACATTCAAACTGTGGATAGGGAATCATCTATCATCAAGAAGAAATTATATCAAGAAGAAAATAAAATAATAAAAGGAAGCTGAAATAATTAGCTAAGAAGAGGATAAAGATAAAAAAAATTTGGATTATGTTTTTGGCTCAACCTATTCACATGTGTAAGAATGACATAATTTCATCAATTGCAACAGAATCATGAAGTTATAGTTATCATCAATAACTGAGTTTTCGGGTAAAAGGAAGTCTCATTATCAAGCCAAGTTGCCAAGGATGCAAGGTGAAGAAGAGCGAAGAAGATGGAAGAGGTAGTTGATCATGTTTTTCTCTCATGTACTATCCTAGGGTTTCTGAAGAGATTGAAAAGGTCTAGGAAAGAAGAAGATAAAATTTATAGTTAAGGTTCTTGTTGGGATAGGGTCCCATAGGGTCAATTTTGTTGCAAAAGACTAAGTTTTGTTGTATAAAATGTAAAGTCTCTGCAAGTTGTGGCCGTAGAGCATGTACATAGCTAAAGTGTCATAAGGGGTTTTACCCTTATTTTATGTATGTTAAGTTGGGTTTTCAATATCCACCCATGGATCATGGACCGTGGGATTATATAAATAGGAGAGTCTTAGAAAGTCTAAGGCATGGCAGGATGATGAAGAGGAATGTAATGGGTCAGTAAGGGTAAGTGCGAAGAAGTCTTAAAGTAGAAGAGAGGCTTTGCAACCGAGTGCATAGAGGCTTAGAGAAGAGTTTGCAGCTAAGTGCGCAGACCCCTGCAGCTGGGTGCGCAGGGTAGCCTTGAGTCTGTAAGTAGAACTGAAGCATAAACAAAGAGATTATTCCAACACTTCCTGTGTTTTCTCTATTTACTTATGTTTATATGAATGTGCCTTATGTTATAGTGGGTTTATGAAATAATGGTGTATTAATGTGAAACTTTACATTATTGATATTGCTACGTTAGTTGTGTGAATATTATCTTATTGTATGTGGAAGTTATTAGCACTTAAGTTAATGTGATTAATTACTGGGTTAAGAGTAATCTTTGATGTGCATAAGTAGATGATTCACATATTCAACGTCTGCAAAAGACGTTCATGAATGTTCACGAAGGTATAGAAGCTGATTAAGGGTATTTATATTGATAAGCCCTAAAGGCTTATCAATCTGCGTGAAGGAAAAGTTAGGGCATAAAATGACATCACACTCATATCTCGGTGAAGAAACTTGGTTCCAGCATCTACCCATACTACTTTGGGAGAGACCTTAGTCTACAGTCCACAGATTGATGGCAAAAGGGCTAGTAGTGTAGGGATTTGTTTGGTGAAATTGACTGTGGACTTGGGTTACGACCCACTAAGCCAATAAATGGTTCTATTCGTAGGACTAGGATCTACATAAAAGATATGTGTGATGTTGCATCACTGGAATCAAACAAAGAAAGAAATTGAGAAGTGGTTGGATAAAAATATTCACGAATTCGCAGTGCAAGAAAATAGAAATCCACGCTTGATGAAGGAATAGTGGTTGCATAGATATCTATACATAGAGATACATGAAATTTTATTTTGTTCCTTCCCGATTGAACTATATGAGTGGATCACTAAATTGGTAGACGACCAAGGAAGGTGGAGGCTTGACATCGAATAGTGTGGACTTCGGAACTAGTATGAAGATTGGAAGCCTCTGAAGATAAGGTTGCACACGATGTTGATCACTAGCTTGATCATGTCATAGGAGCACAAAGTGATCAGAAAAACCTCTAAATAGTGGTAGTTGTAGCTAACGTGAAACGACGAGCACCTCGGTCAAAGCACGTTGATTGAGGCCTATGGAGACTATGCAGGAGGCGAAACTAGTACCTGGGAAGCCCAGATCAAGAAAAGGGGGCAGTGTTTGATGCTCAATTAACACTTAGCTTAGAAAAACCCCTCGAAATGGAAAGGCCTTGAAGTTCTTGGTAACATGGAAGTCAGAAAACTGTAGGGAAAAACGCAAAAGGCTAAAAGCAGGACCCATGCTCTAAAACTGCCAGTATTTATAGGGGGCATCCTTGGGTAGTAAGTAGATTTGGAGAAAAATGAGTGATTCCACTCAGCGCCCGACATGTGGCAGGTGAAGGAGAGAGAAAACCACCGCTAATCACATGCTAACAGTCAAGAAAGTCAATTGCACGAAATGAGAGAATGGCATCGGATCCAGAGGCTCTAGATCTAATAGCTGAGAATGCGTCGAATGAAAGAACTAGATTTGACAAGGGAAAACGCTGAGATCTATAAGGATTTGAGGTCTGATTTGACCATTAAGGTGGCAGATGACTCATTCCATGAGGAAAACGAAGAATTGAACTGCTGAGGAAGAGATGGCATAGTTCACAAGACAACAAGTGGTCACTCCTTATGAGCCATTGATGATGACGCCAAGACAGGGAACTCCAATTGAGCAGCAGCAGGGGACCGAACAGAGGAAGAAGAGGAATCAAACAACTGTGAGATCAACTAGCTTTAACGACATGAACAAAGAACATAAGACACACAGAAACAAGACGCCGAGTGGAAGAATCAGATAGAAGAAGACAATGATAGAGAAAAGAAGAGACAGTGAAGGAAAAGGCAGAAGGACAGAGGGACGAGCAGACCAGAGGAAGCATTGAGCACCAGAGAGCTTGAGAGGTTCAAGCCATATTTGAGAGGATCTGTCAGGACTGAGCACCACATTGGGCTCCTTCCATTAAAGACCAGAAATGTTAAGAGCTAGTAAGGAAAAGAGTTTGTGCACTCTAATGGCTTGGGAGATCCAAGAACCACCCTGCCATGCAAATTATGTTTCATGATACTCATATTGAGCTCCTTCATTATATTTCTCTACTTTAAGACACAGCAAAAGAAGGCCACCACTAAAAGCTGGATTGGAGACGTAGCCCCAGAGGATAGGGTGAAATCCTTATTAATTGTTGTGTTCTTGTATTTGCTTACTGTATTTCTTTACTGTTTTCCATTTCCCAGTGTCTTTATATTTTCCAATCTGATCGATCAGTTTCCTAAAATAACATAGACACACCAGCACATGAGTTTGTAATGTCTTCATTCAATAATTAATTAACTAAGGTCACTCACAAGTTATTTTCAAATCAAGTAGTATCAGAGCTTTAGGCTGTTAAGGTTAGACAAGCTTGTGTTGGTTTAGTTGTGAATGCTTACTAGATCAAAGCTCAAATTACGAGAAGGAGAGTTGGTCGAAACTAATCCTAAAATTGGGAGATTCTATCCTCAAAAGATAATGTCAGAGGAAAGTCCTATGGTTCTAGACCCTCAATTCATAGAAAGTTTCCTAGCCATAAAGTCCATGGTAGAAGAAATGTATAAGGACTTTAGAAAACACAAGGATGAAGATTCGTCAGGCTCTAAACAAGACAAAGGAGAAGATGAATCCCATTTCCATGAAAACTCAAAAGAAAAAGGGAAAGAGGAAAGCTTTCTCACACCTCCTAATAGCCTTGTACATAACAAGAAAGCATCTTTGATTGAGCAAGATGTTAAATTTGATTTGCCTATATATGATGGACAGATAAATGTAGGAAAATTGGACAATTGGATTAGACAAATTGATGTGTATTACAGAGTGCAGAATATCAACTCAGACAAGAGCAAGATTCAACTGGCAAGCCTACACCTTGGAGGCACTACCTTGGCTTGGTGGGAAGGCAAAACCCAATCGGACCTGAAAAGACATCGTAAGACTATTTTTTTCTGGAGTGAATTTGTTTCTATAATCAAAAAGCAGTTCTATCCATTGGCCTACATGCAACATGCAATGATGAGTTGGCAAACGCTTCAACAGTTGAAAGGGAAAGGTCTCCAAGGCTACACTCAGGAATTTAGAAAGAGAGAATTGATTCTAGGAATCTCATTAGACTCACCAAAGACTTTGTTGAAGTACATTGGTGGTCTAC
>APFE031050885.1:0-32556 GCA_000404065.3 Pinus taeda | reverse complement strand
GCAATAAAATTGAATTCTACCTTAGCTAACTTAGAAAATTTCACTCGAAATGAATATGAAATGAACTATGAAACATAAAAGATACATATGAAACATAAGAGACACATTTTATATGCTCACAACCACATGAATCTCATGAAACAGAGCCACTGCCTTTCATTAATTCTCTGTAAAAAATATACAAAGCAGAAACAGAGTTTCTTTCCCACAGTCTCCCAGAAGTTATAAGCCAACCAACCCTTTGCAAATGGTTTGCATACAATATATAGAATGTGCTATGAAGAGATAGAACACCCAAGGGTTAGGGAGTTACTCGAATCATTACAAACTGAAGGTGGAAAGCCAAACAGCAGCTACAAGTGCAACGCCACAAACATGACAAATGGCTTGAGTGACCCTTTTCCTTCCTTTGCCACTTGGATAATTGACCATTTGGAGTGAAAATACTTATAAAACTGCCTTAGGTGCCCAAAAACTAAAGTGCATATGAGTGGACCCACTTACAAAAAGTCGGGAAGCGAAATTTCGTGAAATGGAGGCATTCTGGCCCTTTTTCCTATATGTGTCGTGCCCTTTTTCTATATCCACTGCGCCAATTTGGGGCCAATTTTGAGGCACTTTCCGGAGTCCAAAATGTGCCCAAGTGTGCTCATTGGAAAGTCTGTCCTATCTACTTTCTAACCCAAGTCGAGTTTTTTAATTTGGAGCTCATTTTCCCCTCCAAATCTTCATTCTCCCAAGACTGCTTCCTGTGTGTCAAAATAAGGGTAGTGAGGCCATTTTTGAGTGTATGTTTCCCTTTTGGTGGCCAATATCTTCTCCAAATTTCTTGCTCCCAGTGCCAGCAATTTTGATTTTTCATGCCGAATCCAAAAACGCAAACCATTTCTCATTTGGAGCTCCCAATCGTACGCGTTGCGCCGGTGGCGCGGCGCGTATAGAGAAAAAACTGTTTTTGTGCCAAAAATTTGTCATGTGACCAAAATTTTCCCAAATTCCTTGAAACTTGGGCTGGAGGTTCTCTATGAAGTGTTATGTTGTGCCAAGGAAGCTTCGGCCAAGATTCGAAGCCGATCTTGCTCTTTTTCCTCTTTTGCTTCTTTTGTTGCTTTGCTCAATTTAGCCTTCAAGCTCCTTATTCAGGCCTTTGCGCTCATGTTTTGTGCCCTGTAATCACAAGCCATCCTCTTCACTATGGCTTTGTCCCTGTTTTCCTTCTCCAGTATTTTCTCCAAGTGTAGATTGACTCAATCCAACCAAGACTCACAGTCGTTGTTGATCTCTTGCTTCAAGGTAGTGAGCTCGATCCCTCTCTGCTGGGCAACTTGTCGATTTTCACGAATGCTTTGCAGCTCCATGATTGTCTATTGGTCCTCAAGCTATTTGTTTCTCTGCTCCAGATACTTGATGACCCATCTAGCCCTCTTGAAATTTAGTATCAAGTCTTTGATCTCTGTGTCCTACTCCTGAATGGTCATCCTGAGTTTGGCATTTTCTTCCTCTGTCTCTTCATCCGGAATGAGGATGACATCGGTCTCTTGTGCACCTGATGGCCCGTCATCATGCACGGGCTCCTTGCCCTTGTCCAATACCTGTGTAGTTGATGCTGGAAGCGAGTCCCCTTCCACCCCGGGTGGAGATAACACTTGCTTTGCTGCTGCAAATAAGTTCCTACTGCCTTTCTGATATGTCACCAAAAATGGCATGATCGTGGTCTCATGGCACTCATGTCGATAAGAAGGACCACCCAACTCCTGCTGAGGCTCTGATACTACCTGTTGTGTGTTGAAGAAATCACGGGAGATGAAGTCCTCCCAAGCAATTCCCTGCAATCCCAACTGATGATCTACCAAAATCCAGATAAGAGTGAAGTGATACACAATGTTAAGCTGCTGCTGAGGGGTCTTATGCAGCATGAAGGTGTTCATCCTCTCTATATTCCTGCATATGAAAAACGGGAGTTTCATCATCCTCACCCTGGTAAAGTGCATGAGCAAGCGGATATGATAGGCATACAGTGTAGAGAACCTCGCCTCACAGTTGAAGTATTTCATGATCAATCTCATGAGCGGAGCATACTCATTTTTCAAGTATTTGAAGGGAAATACTCTTGTGAGCTCATTCAAGAATCTAGTTTTGATGTAAGGCTCATAGTGTTTCCTTTCCACCTTCTTCTTCTTATGTCATTGCTCCCCAACATTTGGTATACCTGTTGCCACTGATATAGCTTCGGGTGTCAATGTGAAAGTGACCCCGACCAAGGTAGACTGACCTCCATGTAGATAAAGCACAAATAAACGGGCCAACCCATGATGAACTCTGACATTTGTCACCCTTTGACAAAATTCGAAACATGATAAGTGCTGGAAGGATGACATGGCAAGAGGGCATGCTTGTAACTCGGTGAGGGTAGTGGGTTCATCTCTAACATGTTTGCCACTCTTGTGGTGTCTCCTGGGAGCTTGCTCTTTTGAGAATGAGTCACTCTGTGTCTCCCTCTCATACTCGAACGAATGCTGTGATGACATGATTGCAATGTGGGTTGTGATTAGGCTGCCCCTTTGATGATGGTGTGAGGCTGGGTGCCTTTGTAGTATCTGTTACCAAGGGGAACAAATGAAACAGGGAATGTTAGGAAGGGAGTGATGAAATGGGGATAGGGTTTATAGGGAGAACTTTATTAGGGGTGTGGGAAGAGTTTGGGGCATTGTGATGGGGTAGGGTTTAGGTTTTCTATTAAGCAATAGGAGGAGGGGGAAGGGAATATGATTTTGGTAGGGTTAGGGTAGTGATAATGGGGAAAAATTGACATAGGGGAATAAGGGACAGGGGTAGGGTAGGAAAAATAACCTTGGCAGCAACAACACTGTTACACAACCCTAGCAAGCTGGTTTTTCTTTGGTGTCTTCTTGTGTTTGCTTAATGGAATGTTTTCTCATTCAATCACCAGCGATAATCCACCATATTTTTATCGAATTTGCTGCACAAATGAGTTTGAGAGCCTACATTGCAGTTAGAGGGGCTTCACAAAAATTTTGAGGGAGTTTTGGCACGTTCTGGGTGCTTTATCTCTGTGCGCCGCACCCCTGTCTGTGTGTGTCGCGCTCCAAGTGTGCGCCGTGCTCATTATGGGCTTGAACGGTGGGCGGGTGTTGTGTGCATCGTGCCCCGCGTGTGTGCCGCGCCCCTGTCTTCACCTCCAACTGACTTCCAGCTCCTCGTTTGCCCCTCATATTGTATGCACTGTGCGCAAAGCCTAGTACGTCGTACTCTGGGTATGCACTGCGCCCTCAATAAACTTACATTGTGGACAGGCTATGTGTGTGTCGCACCCTCTGTGTGCACCACGCTCCTGGTTATATGCGCCGCGCTCTCCGAGGTCGCCTCCAACCCACTCGATCGCTCACCAATGCACACTCACGCCCTTCCAACACTTCTTTAAGACTTGTAATGGCACAATACATTTGTTTATGACCAAAATTTGTATATATAGCCTTGGAAGAGATGGGTTTGATTTTTTCCTCTTCAAAAACCCGTTTTTCTAATGTTTGAGTTTTTCACTTTTTCACTGACTTTAAAACACACTGATTTTCACTTTCCCTTTGAAATTTTAGCTCGAATGATGCAATTTTCGGCACTCTTTGTGGGGGTTGCAAGACAGGACATGTGGTCACGGAAACCATGACTGCATCTGAAAAAATCACGCGACGACTTTTTTGAAAATTTTGCCACAAATGACACTATTTGACTTTTTCTTCAAAACAGAGTTTTGAAGAAGAGTCGGAGTCTATCCACATGACGATGAAGCTTTCTGAACCATAACTGTGTAAGGGCCTAACTCTGTCGTACATGGCTCTACTGGACATGTTCAAGTACCAAATTGATGAATTCCTAGACCTAGACCTTGAAATGACCTTTGTCCTTTAAAGGACCAGACCTTGACTATCATGGACTTTGATGATGATTGACAAAAGACCTGAGCCAGCAGGAGCCAGACATGAGGGGGGAAATGACTATAATGACCTTCTTCGTCAGATTATGGCATGCCCCTAGCGTAATGCAACTGGGAGAATGGAGCGGGACACCTAATCATGAAATGCATAAAGAGTTTTCATCTCTGACGGAGGACTGACCAGACCGACTCTAACAGGTTCACTGAGATATATTTTGAACACGTCACTAGCGTATCTTATGAACACATGACTAGATAAGTGCTATGTAGTCAACCAACTGAACCAAGCTAGTATGCCAACCAAATTATATTGGAAGGTAGCAAAGCATGTTCTACAGTAACTCAAAGGCACTACCCAGTATGGATTGTGGTATATACAGATAGAGGGAGTGAAGATATGTTGCTTCACACATGAATATTGGGTGGGGAGTCTATCTGACTCAAATATTACATCAGGTGGAATTTTCATTGTTGGGTCTATAGTGATTTCCTGGTACTATAGGAAGCAAGTATCTATGGCGCTCAAATCGATAGAAGAAGAATACATGGCTGCAATTCAAGAAAAATGTGAGATGATCTGGATGAGAAAGATACTCATGGGACTATTTGATTAGATGATGGTATTTTGAAGGAAAATCCCCTCTGCAGACAAAGGCGACCCCTCTAGCCCAATGAGTGGGTCTATCAACAAACTGAACAAACTAACATACACTTTCCTAGTTTATGTTTAACAAAAGTAGAGAGAAGGAGAAACCTACCTCGCTCTGATGCTAATCGCTCAATCCTTGGAGATGGATTTGAATCTTTCACTCCAACCCTCATTCCTTAGTTGTTCTTCACATCTGGGTACCTGTAAGGAAGATCAAAGTATTATGCAAGATACAAGAGCATATATGGAATACATCAAACATAAACTATTTAACAGGTCAAGGAACATTAAGCTAATAGCATAAACATTTAGACAATTATGGAAAGTGAAAATCAGATGTATATATTAATAAGATGAAAATGGAAGCATACAACCTATCCCTTGATGTTGGAGACCTCATTTTTGTGGATGTCCAAGTACAAGCAAAGACTCTTCAAGCACTCCTTATCCAAGCTATAATGGGTAGCAATTAAGCATACTTTTAGCATAGGGATGCATCAATCAATTACCAATCATTTGGGGATGGAAGGGAGTGAATGTATAGGAAGGGAGAGGAAGTTAGGGATCCAAAAAAGAGGGAGGAAGATGCACAGCTCAAGGGGGAAGCCCATGATAATAAGGTCAAGAGGTCCAAATAAGAGAGCTCGACCATATCAAGAAAAACCAATATCCATATCATTGTTCCAGAAGTTTCTAGTGTATGAAGCTTCTCCCCGTTTGGGAAAACCCGCTAGAAGAGGTTCGATGCAAGTTTTCCTATGAAAACCCACGATGGCAGCATGAGTCTATAATTGAGCAACCTACCATCAGCACGGATAGGTAGTGGCACAAAATGCGTTGATGCCAAAAATTAGGTTTTTAGGAAACCTTCTTCAGAATGGATTTAGGGTATTTTTCCTTTGATTCTTCAGGAAGCCTTTGGTCTATATATCATGATGGATATGTTGCACAAAATTCAATGTTTTCGTACTTCAAGATATGGAACAAGAAGTGAACAGGAGGCATGACAAAATATTGTGTAACAAATGCTCCCTAAAGCATGAAGGTAGAACAAGGAGTGATGGTTGCGTTGATTTACAAGTCAGTGCAAGGGAAAGAACAACACCGTCAAGAGACTTGCAATCAAGCATATACACATACATATACATATCTGACATCTCTAATTATCATTCCTAATGATACATGAATAGGCATCTAATAATACATGAATTTGCGTTATGGAGGCAGCCATCTAAATAGGAGAGATCATGTGCAAAGATCCTTGGGATGGTCATAGCCATCCAAATGAAAAGGATCATGGATATGGACCCATGGTATAGTTGCAACCATCCATCTAGAGGAAACATGTGTACAATCATGAATAACTCATAACTCCACACAACCTGGACTTTAGCTGATAAATTCTAGGATCATGCGCTCCATCTCAACCTGATCAATGTATGAATTCTAACATGTGAATAGATGTGTCGAAGTCAAACATGATAGAAAACCACTTGATTATAGGTCAATGATGTAAACTATTAACAAGCACAAGAGAAACCATCAATAATGAAAATGGTTCTCAAGGTACAATCAACACAATCCACAACTGTGAAGAGTGAAGCTAAAGTTGAATACTTGTGGAATCACCCAATCGAAGGTAAATGATGCAAACATGTTGTCCAATGTGAAGAAATTACCATTCAAGCATGCAAGCTCTAAGGTATTCGAAGCGAGTTTCTAGATCATCTTCCCAGTTAATGAGCTGATGTCAACACGAATTGATCCGTTAAAGGAGGGCCATAATGAATCCCGCATCATTGACACAAAAAAAAAGGATGTAGTAGTAGATAAGTGTGATCCAGGACTGTGGAAGAAAGTCAGACAGTGTGTAGGCAGTAATGAACTGCAAATAAGACTTCCCTTGAACATATTGGAGACACAACTCTAGAGTTTGGTAGCATTTGACTCAACATAGGATCAGAGGTCATGATGATGATGTGGTATAATCAGATAAAAGAAAAAAATGGATTTCCCAAACCCAGGAAGGCAAATGACTAACTGAGGATGTCCCAAACCCAACATGAGCAACAGACGAGTGTCATGCTCAAGAGAGACATGTTGCCTTTACAGTACAAAAGATGATTGGTTTCAATTTTTCCCCCACCATTTTTGGTGAGTACCCCATATATTTTTTATCGCAAGGTTGTAGGGGATATCATATGCTTGCCATATAAGTTCATCCTTCGAATGAATCCATCCTAGTAAGTTTTACGAGCCCTAAGAAAGAGAAACTCGATCTCATCATGGTGACAAGTCCTGCATTGTTTAAGTTTTACGAGTCCGACAAAGGGGAAACTCAACATATTTTTCATGTTTAGAGATTTTGAAAAAGAAGCAGAAAAGAGAACTCCAAAGGTCCATTTTCATAAATCATCCCTTGAACCTGAAAAGGTATTAAACAAATCCAAGATAACCTCTTAGCCATGTTTGACTAAGGTATTCCTTTTTCGTACAATAGTCCATCTCAGTCCCGAAAAGGGTTAAACTTATACTGATTAGACTTAATTTCATTTACTTTAACGAGTGTGAAAATACAAGTGCTCAACAATATTTATATATTTCGAGAGTTAGAAAAGAGCTAAAAGATGACTCCACCTGGAAGAATGAGTGGTATAAAAGGATAGCAACTAGTTTTGGTCATGATGGAACTGCTCAAAACATGTAAATGTCAAGAGGTTGGCTAATAAGACCACTCATCACATATGCTCCTTAGGCAAGGGTAAAACAACCAAGTGTAAATGTATGATCGACCAAAGAGATGGTAACGATGGAAAGAAGAAAACTAAGGCTCATCTAGCAAAAATAAGCTAAAAAAACGACAATCACAAAAGGCAAAAAGAGAAATGGTTTCATTTTTACATAAGCTTGAAACATGGGAAATTATGCTTGACTATACTTGAGGATGGTTTCATTTTTTCACAAGCTCGAAACATGGGAAAAAACTATGCTTGGATTTGGTTTCATTTTTACACAAGATTGAAACAAAAATAAACTATGCTTGAGATAAATTTGCATACCCCTAACATAATGACTCAATTCGAGGTACATGCACCCCAAGATGCATTTCATTCAACTAAGTAGACTACTGGTTACTAATAAGTGGATGGAATGAAGGTTTACTTACGATATAAAGTGAAAGGATTGACTAGAATTTTACGATATCTAATCAAAGACTCAAATTGGAAGGGGATTTGTTTCATTTTTTTATAAACTTGACACAGGAAAAGAACCATGCTCATGACATCTTATTTCATTTTTTACCAAGCTTGACACAAGTAAAGGAACCATTCTCATAGGGACCTATTTCATTTTTTAATGAGGTTGGCATGTAAAATAACTATCCTCATGACCCTTGTTTCATTTTTTGATGAGCTTGACCCAAGACAAGGAACTTTGCTCGATACCCTTGATCACAGACCAAAAGAGGCATTGGCTTCCAAGAGGTTTTCATCAGATAAGAGAGAAAAAAACTGTGGAGGGGATAAATTTTTAGGGATCCAATGGAAAAATCGGGAACTAATGCCCCTAGTACGTGGCGTACTACATCACCTACTAGATCATTAGTAGATGTGGGCATGGAACAGGTGCCCACGTAATTAACCTGTGGCGGGGGTGATACCACTTTCACATAAGAACCATTTAGGGATGATTGTTGATTGGGAGTTGATTCATGACCAATGAATGTAGGTTGATCAATACTCACAATGCTTCCTTCATGCGTAAAACACATCACTTGGAAAGAGGGAAGAGACAAGAGCCCCCATGACATAAACATAGTCATGAACAAGGAGTAGATTAAAATCCAATGAGCCTTGGACAACCATCAAGTCTATATAGACAGTCTTTCTTCCCAAAGTAATAGGAAACTTAGGAAGGATCCCTAATGGTTTATTAGTTCCTCTATTAAAAGCTAATAGATTTCGGGTGACGGGGACAAGCTGAGGAGAACCTAAATATTTCCAAGAAGTTGAGGATAGAATGCTAGCATATGCGCCTTCATCTATGATTGTGCTAGATACGGCCATATTGTAAGCCTATACTGCAATCTAGAAAGGCACATAAGATGGAAAACGATATCCTGTCAATTCACTCCAATTAAAAGAAGCAACTAAACTACTCAGAGGGGGTGTCATAGGAACATGAGAGCTGCCCTCTTGCATTATGGGAATAGGAGAACTGCTCTCATGCACCTCAGGAATGGGAGAATTTCCCTCTAGTTCAATTGAAACTAAAGAAACCAGAAGAACTTGAGTAGTACGAGGTTCACTCTCTACAAGAAAGGTATTTTTAAATGAAGGTGGAGCCAAGTCTACCATTTAATTAGAGAGAGTGAGGTTTACCAAAGATGGATTTTGATCAATCACTTGATCAACTAGCGAAGGATCAGGGGAAATCTTCTCATAACCAACCAGAAGACGAGGCTAGGAAGATGTAATGTTTTCCAACACTTTGGAAGCTTAATCCATAAGAGGACAAAGGTGAATGGGATGATTACCTTCACATAAATTACAGGGAAATTTGAATTTTCCCTTTTTCCCATTGACCTTATTACTACTAGTTGAAGGTTTATCACCAACATGATCTCCAGAGGCTGATAAGAAAGGTTGATGTGAACCTATGGACCACATTTCTAAGACCTTGGGAATACCAAGACAATTTCAAAGAAGGTGGTCACCTTACATAACATGCAAGGGAATTTTACTTTATAAGTCTAGTTGGAAGATTTTTCTACATCAGTTTCATCCATAGCAATGGTTGCTTGGTTGCCCCCTTTCTTATTTTTCTTATTTTTCTTCTTCTTTGTCCTCTTCTTCTTCTTCTAAGCTTCCTGGTTACTAGAATCTAGACTTCCACCAGGAGAAGAGGAAGAACGAAGTGAAGAAATAGGTGAAGAATGTGAGGGGTCAACTTTAGGATCAACACAAGGTTGAATTTGTTCAGGTGGAGGAGAAATCAATTGAAAAGAAATTTGGCCACTCAAAATCACCGAGGTCGAAAATAACCAAATTGTCACACCAATGGTCAATCTAGGAAGGGACAACATTTCCATATAGGGAGCACCAGTATTTCCAAAAGAAGGAAAATAACTAGGATTCCCATCAGAGGGGTTTCCTTGACTGGTAAATTCAAGAAATATTGCCATCATTATCAACCTAATATCTGCTAAGGAGTATTTCCACAAGAAGGATGTTGTTCTATGGTTAATTAATTGATTTTAGAAATTAAAAAAGGGGTAAGCTAGGAAAGAGGGTTTACCAAGTATCCATGACCCACTATATACACCTTAGCCAAAACCAAGGATTTAACATATGGTGGCCAATCTCCCCAAATGTTGTGTTAGTGTATCATGTCTACAAGGCGGTTGGCTCGGTTACCTATGGACAAAGGATAACAACCTAGTGGGGTCTCCCAATATATACACGATGGTATGGGGAGCACAAGTCCGTGTTAGTGTTGTATAATGCATAACCATTCGGTGAGAGAATTCCCATATACTTTCCATACTAAAGGGCCTCTGATATACTCAAAGGTACTGGAGAACCTCCGATATACTTCCATATTGGAATGAGATTTCACCCCCCGTAACAATGCAAGAAGTTAATGATAGCAACTAGGTTAATAGACGTAAAAACACATCTCTAGCCTAGACCTCTAAATATTTGTGTTAAGTTCCAAATGCTCCTTAGGTTAATCCAGTAAATTTTAATGTTTTTCTTGAAGAAAAATCCCTTCTGCAAACAAACATGATCCCTCTGGCCCAATGAGTTAGTCTAACAACAAACTAAACAAACTAGCATAAACTTTCCTAATTTATGTTTAACAAACGTAGAGAGAAGGAGAAACCTACCTCACTCTGATACTAATCACTTGATCCTTGGAGATGGCTTTGAATCTTTCACTCTAGGCCTTGTTCCTTAGTTGTTCTTCAAGTCTAGGTACTTGCAAGGAAGATCAAAGTACTATGCAAGATACAAGAGCATATATGGCATACATCAAACATAAACTACGTAATAGATCAAGGAACATTAAGCTAATAGCATAAAAATTTACACAATTATGGAAAGTGCAAATCATATGTATATATTAATAAGCTAAAAAGGGAAGGATACAACCTATGCCTTGATGTTGGAGACCTACTTTTGGTGGATGTCCAAGTCCAAGAAAAGATTCTTCAAGCACTCCTTATACAAGCTATAATGGGTAGCATGTAAGCATAATTTCAATATAGGGATTGCAACAATCAATGACCAACCATTTGGGGATGGAAGGGAGTGAATTTATAGGAAGGGAGAGGGAGTTATGGATCCAAAAAGAGGGAAGAAGGTCCACATCTCAAGGGGGAAGCCCCTAATGATAAGATCAAGAGGTCCTAATGGGAGAGCTCGACCATATCAATAACAACCAATATCCAACTCATTTTTCTCAAAGGTTCTGGTGTACAAAGCTTCTCCTCTAGTTCGGGAAAACCTATTAGAAGAATTTTAGAATTGGTTTTCCTATGAAAACCCGTGTTGGCAGCATGAATGTATAACTGAGAAACCTGCCATCATCATAGACAGGCAGTGGTGCAAAACGCACTGATTCTAAAAATTAGGTTTTTAGGAAACCTTCTTCAAAATAGATTTATGATAGTTTTCCTTTGATTCTTCAGGGAGACTTTGGTTTGTATATCATGATGGATATGCTACACAACAGTCAATATTTTGGAACTTTAGGATATGGAATAGGAAGTGAACAAGATGTGTGATAAAATATTGTGTAACATATGGATCCAATTGTGATCTATTGTGATAATCAGAGTTTCATTAAGCTCCCTTAGAATATGGTATTTCATGATCGATCCAAGCATATAGATATCATGTATCATCATTTATGGGACTATGTGCAGAGGCAGATAATGTTTCTACAATACATTCTGACAAAGGAACACGATGCTAACATCTTAACAAAGGCTTTATCAAGAGGAAATTTTGAATTCCACATGTGCAGGATAGGGATGGTTGATAATCCCTTTCTTGCTAAGAGGGAGTGTTGAGAAGTGCAATAAGAATGTTTCAATTTGACTTTGCCTTAGTCAAATTGAGAAAATTCAAATTTCCACATCAACAGACAACTTGGAGGCAGTTAACTTGTGCAACATGGATCATGTAACTCATTTAGCTTAGTAAATTCAAGTTAAAGTGCTTGAAGTTCAGTTAAGCATGTGTGATTGCTATATTTTAGTAATCTTGTTTAGTTATATCCAGTTGAGTTCAATTAAACTAGTTATAACAGTTGGAAGAACTAGTGCAAGCTCAACTATGGAGTGGGACAACAATGTAAATCAATTATCATCCAATTCAATGATCAATAAACCTAAAATTACTAGTGCATGAAAATAATTCAAGATCCCAACTGTGGTGGAGATTTCAAGGCAGTGTAACAAGTAGTTGTAAACTAGTTTGAGTGTACAACTGTTGCATGTATTCAAATGATGAATACTTGTGAATTACGTAATCAATTGGAGGAAAATTCTTAAAAATTAAGGGCTAATTCTCTAGGATTTGCACAAGGAAATAAGGGCTCAAGCAAAGCAAAAAATGGACTAAGTTTGGATCAGAGCTTCTCAGTGAGTAGAGAGATAGGTTATTCACTTGTAGGTTGTGCTTATTGTAGGCAAGAAATTGTAATACATCTCTACTCATTTGATTAATGCAAAGATGCTTGGGGGGTTTTTCCCAGTTGGGTTCCCCTAGAAAAAAATATTTTGCATGTGTCTTATTAAGTATTGCATGTCCAAAATTGTTCTTCTAAATTTTGAATTGATTTCTGTAGAGCAGTTGAGTATAATTGTGTGTCTTGATTTAGATTAAAATTTCTTGAGAAATTGCAATTCTATCACCATATTTCTACACAGTGGATGAAACCTTTAAAAATCGATTGATTTTTACACAGTGAGGACATCCCTTAGTGAAATGATCCTCATTTCAAATGAGACAAGGATAACCCGTCTTGTGTTTCTCATCAAGAGACTGAGTCTTTTCTTTGTCCTGTGGAGGGCTTTCTTTTTTGGTTTTTCCTTTACTCTTCTTTTTACTTCCTGGTTTTTAATATTTTCCTTTAGTAGCTTGAATGATGCTAATCTCATAAGTATTCACAGGCATAAGAGGAGAAGGGATTTAAGTTGTCACAAGATTAGGCTTTGGATTGGATTGATAAAGGGCTTATTCATTGGCTATTAACCAATGGAACCAATCACATCATTAATAACATGTGATTGGTTCGAAGGAGCATGAGGAACAATGTCATATGGTCACAAAGGGTTAGGTATTTTTTGGTAGAGCATGCCTGATTGGGTATAGAATAGGTGTAAATATTCAGTAGGAACAATAACTTTCTCTCCATTGATGAATCCTTCCTTGGAAACATCCTCAATTGTATCAAGTAATAATGATTTCACAAGGAATTTTGCTAATAAATCATCTGGGATATAAGTTTTGACCAAATGATGATGACATCTCCACTCATGTATATGATCAGATATGTGAGTAGAGATGTGTTGTTTTAGAGAGGTCAAAAGCTCTGTACCAATTTCGTAATGAATCGGTATCTGAAAATGGGTCAGAAATGTTGCTACCAATGCATTGAAGTTATTAAACAAAGCTCTCAATAATTCAATATACCATTTGTTTCTAGACATGTAAGAGTTCATTGGAAAAGTTGCAAATGAATGGAATCATCATATAAGGAGTTCGAAGAACATAATAAATGATCATTCATACTATGGTTTGATGGGTATTCCCTAATATTGTCGTTGAATTTGGGAATATCACTCAGAAATTTGAATGGAATAGCCATCCACCAAAGAGAATAATAGATTGGATCGTTGATAAGGTGGGAGAGGTATGGTAACTCTAACGTTGTGATAAATGGAAACTTCCTATTAAAGTTTGATTGAGGGGGATGTTAACCTTGTGAAGAAACATTAACTATTGGTGGAGGATATTCAAGGTAAGATTGAATGGGCTAGGCCATTGGGACTTGCATCCCATCAGGGTAAGAAGTGGTTTGAAAACTAGGATAGCTCTGACCAGGCTGCCCTGTTCTAGGAAAGCCTTGATAAGATGGATTTTGAAAAGGGTGGCCTTCGGTGTATTGAATTTGATGAGCATATTGTTGTGTTGTTTTCGATTTTTCAATGGGGACCTACAATATACCTTGAAAAGGTTGTCTAGATGGAATTTGTGGCATGCCCTAAATAGGTTGACCAATTGGTACCTAAGGTATAGCCAAACCAAGTTGAGTAGATGAGGTTTTTGGTACACCATATTATGAACTTCAGGTATGACTTGAACATTTTGACTAGTTTGTACTTGAGGTATGGCCTGGACAAGTTAGCTAGGGGGGGACTGGAGTTGAAACCTAACCAAGTTGACCAGAAGTAACAAGGGTGACATTCCAAGGAGTGTTAGCCATTCTTGGAAATGGGGCACTAGCAAAAAAATGAGTTGTAACAAATGGAGCACTAACTAGTAATATTTTCTTAGGAGATGGGGATATACCAATAATAGGTTTCCCCTCAGTTGGACGATAAGGGTTAAAAGGAGGTCATTTACCCCTAGCGAGAGGGTACTTAGTATAATATGGAGTGGGTTGTCATGGGTGTCCTAATCCACTAATAAATAATCCATATTGTTTATCCAAAGGAGTTTGAGGTGCAATAGGTTGAATAAACTGTGAGGTGCTCAGTGAAGATGAACCAAATGTTATTCTAGATGATGAAGGTAATTGGGAATTCCATGGACTAGAAGACACTCTAGAAAAGGTTCCTGAAAACGAATGATAAACAGGTGGTACTGAGGGACCACCTAAAAAATATAGGTTTCCAATGAGGAGGTAAACACAGAAGTCGATGAAAAAGAAGTTGATGTAACTTTGGTTTATTCAGTCATGATGGTAGAAACAGGTTGGGTAACTATCGCTAATTCTCTCATGGTTATATTTCCCAAAGAAGTGTGCAAATGAGTTTTCTGAGTGGATTTTAGGAGTGAATTATATCAAGGAGTTAGATGTAAAGGAGTTTTTAATCGAGCATGAGAGGTGAAAATAGGAAAATCTTGATCGAGAGGAGTTACTATTAATAGAACAAGAGTTTGAGGTTGAGAAGGCTCTTCCTAAGTAATATCCTCTATACTCAATAAATCAGGTGGAAGTAATTCTACCTTAGCACACGAGGATAAAGGTAGTGGATGAGATAAAGGTAGAGAATTGGAATAATAAGTTCCTGAAGTGACTGGTTAAGTAACTTCAATTATCTGAGGTTGTAAGATTTATGAGTCTACAATTTCAGTTTCTATAACTTCAGGTTCTATTGCCTCACCAAATTCCATTTGAGATGTTTCAACTACTTCAGACTTGCCAGCTTCAAAAGATATAACTTTGGGTTTGGTACCAACAAGAAGTGATGATTCTAGTTGAGTAATTATGGATGTAGTTCCATATGGGGTAGCTCCTGATGCATTGGGTTTGGTATTTTGTGTTTTATTTTATTTTATTACATCTACCAGGTTTTTCCTCTGGGGGTAACGAAGGAAATATTTGCATTATACATGAATGACGAGGATTTTCCATGGTTAAGATGATTTTAAAATGTAAAAACACAAATAAAAGTAAAAAGGCGTAATTAGGCATGAAAGGATTACCAGGTCACTATAAACTGCAATATACCATTATTTATATGTAGGAAATCTCCCTTAATGTTGTGTTCGATGTATCACAATGAAAATTTGGTCGACTCCGTTGCCTAGAGCTGGTTTGTATCCTAATGGGGACTTCCGATATATACCCGAAGGTATGTGGAAGCACAATCCATAGTAGTGTTGTCTAATGGGTCTTATACAATAGGAAGCACTCCTATACTCCTCATACGTGGAGCACCATTATGATATACGTTAGGGTATTTGGAAGAAAGATCATATATACTCGAAAGTACTTGAAATACTAAACACTTTTAGAATGTAACACAGACAATTAATGACAACTCCTACATTTAGAGACATCGGAACACGTCTTGTAGACTAGACCACTAAATGTGTTTTTAGTGTTTCAAATGCTCCTTAGATTCATTGATAAATTTCAATCTATTATTAAGGTTTTTGTGTCAAGGGTTGAAACGAATTCACCTAAACTCCTAAAATGCAACTAGTGTGAGAAAGAACTCTTTTCATTCGATGAAGGTCTAACTAAAGAAGGGAAGGAATTTCAAACAATGATGCAGAAAACAACAAATTCCAAACAAGATATTAAAATCTATTATTCCAATTAAAAAATCTAAAGCCCCAATGCATGAAAAAAAAATCTTTCTTTTCTTTTTCTTTTAATTTCAATGTAAAGAAAAAATGAAAATATCACTATATGATTGAATAAAAAAGAATTCAAATAGATTGGAATTGTAATATAAAAAGTCCTTTAACAAAAAAATAACCAAGTAAAATGATAAAAACCCTAATTTACAAGAATAATAAAAAATAAGCAATCTATTATCAAGATGCAATCCTACTAAATTTCACACAAGTGGTTGGATTTACAGAGAGCTTGGACAAACTAGAGACTTAAGAAGACACTGCAAACAGGACATAATTCAAAGCAAGAAAGGGAAAATGCAAACATTTTTTCACTTATAGGATCATCACAGGTAATATATGGAAACCAATGCAAGTCATCACACTTACTAAACAAATAGAATATGTTGATACACACTGTCTCAAAAGGACAGGTGCGATGGGGAAAATTTGCTCAAAAACAAAAGAAAAACCCTAACTAAGCTCAAAATTAAACTTTCCTAAATCCAATGATAGTATGAACAAGACAAATAATGTCAACTATAGAGGTCCTACAAGGCTATAGAAAATAAAACCACTAAAGAACACTTGTTCCCCAGTGGAGTCCCCAAGTTGTTTTATGAATAAATTCCTTCCGTGGATAGAAGTAATCTCCCTATACCTAGTGACTTAGTCTAGAAACAACCAAGACAAAAATACAATGTTTTTCCTTGGATATGTTTGAAATATGAAAGGAAAACCTACTTGGAATCCAAAACAAGCTTCCTTATTCTCCTTACTTGTTAGCTCCAGATCCAAATCGAATTTCTAAAAGTGAAACCTGCAAATCATACAAAACAAGAAAGAGGACAAAATATACAATATAACATATATAAAAAAACTCTAAAATAGAAGTCAAGGATTCATGTTCTATATACGCATAATAAGGACATAATGTATAAGAGAAACAATGCACTTTTTTATTAATAATGGCAAGAAAATATTACAACCCTTGTAGGTCTTGACTTTGTGAATCTCTCCCATATTCCTTTTCCTTCCTTTGCCACAATGGTAAGCCTTCGATCACACCTAAAGCACATGGATGGATCATCAGCCTCTAGACACAAATGGGCAACATAAAGGCATAATTAGAGTCTCCAAAATACAACCCAGACTCTGTGGTAGGTGTTGCATTTATAGGGTAAATGAAGTAGTTTTGGATTTACCATACTAGGGCTTATATCCACTTTAAAAGGAGGTAAGATCTATGAGATAAGAGATAAGACCTCACTAGTAGGAGTTCAAGATTAGATCCAAGAGTAAATGGTTAAATCCACTCCCGATGCTTCTAGATAGAGAAACTTTTGTTTTTTTTATTTTTTATTTTTACTCATTTCCAGGTTTCATCACACTTTTTGTAAGAGAAACTTGTCCTAACCAATGCAATTTCCATGTGTGCAGCCCATGCCATCACAGTTTGTCAATAGAGTAATTTTGATGAGGTCTTAAATTAGGGTTTTCATCCAATGTAATCTAGGATTCGTATAATTTCTAGAAAGAGAATGATTTTGGATTTGTAGGGATGATTACAAGATGTAAATGGATGATGGTAGATCCAAGTTCAAGGCTATTTATTTGAATATGATCAAATGACTTGTAACACCTCGAAAGTGGTCCTTCAAAGACAAATTTCTAAGTGGAAATTGATCTTCCATATATAGAAGAGATCCTTCAATCATAATTACTTTTGATGAAGTTGCATTGAACGATCATGGAGCTCTTCTCCCCATCATTTTTCCATTATATTTAAACACATCAAAAAACTGTTGGTGAAGACTAGGAAAGTTGGAGTCTTTGGAGTACCAACACAATTTGTTCAACAAAATATTTGATAATTTAAAGATTCGACTTAATGACATCAGATGAAAATAAAACATAACCCAATCAAAATCAAAATAAACTCTTGTATCATCATTTGTTTTTGGGTTAGGAGTGAATGTTGATGAAACCTACAATGATTGCATCTATAAAAAATGGCCTTTAGATGATATCTAAATATATGAACCTAAATGAGATTGAGCTATGATTTTATTATTCTATGAATCCATCCATTGATTAATAGGGGTTTCAATGAAAGGTGAGAAGGATTTTCTAGAAGGTGTGAGGATTAGGACACAAGAAAGTTGGGGGGATTGAGAATTTTAAACTCTTACTAAATTAATCAGGACTCCACCTACAAGTATTATGACATTATATTGTTTGACTAGGTACCTAGAATCAACTAGATCTGTAATTCATTTCAAAAGAATAGGGAGCTTTGCGGACTTACATCAACTAGAGAAAATGGGCACAAGAATTATAGTGATGCAATAGTGGTGATGAAACCCTCATTTTCACATTGACAATGTAGGGACTGAGTTGATGGGAATAAGAATGAGTGTTGAAGAGAGAATGAGCACAAGCTATGGTTTCAAAGAAAAATGGAAATGAAAATCCAAATAAGAAATCAAACCAATTGAAAATGAGATGAGGGAGAGTGCATAGTAGAGTGATTAGCATGGGATGACTATGGAAACATGTTTTCATAACTGTATGTAGTAAAAAAAATTGGAAAGGGGCAAAGATAGTGGTGTTTCTACCTATCAAGGATGGTAGAAAATTGATAGAAATGTTAGCTAGAGAAAGGAGTTACACAGAGTAGTGAAAAAATGTCTAAACTTGGTTTTGATATCATGGTAGGTCACTCTGCTCAGACGCTATGGCTCTGAGCATGATAGCGATGGCGAGTATGGCTGATCAAACATGGAGGCATACATGTACAGCATATGGAATGTGTGAGGGTTACCATGTAGTTTGGTCCTAGGGCTACAGTCATCCCTCCTTTAACCCTGCTCTCATGGCCTGCAGAGGGTTTACTGCGGTTTATAGTGTCGGATTTTACCATTACCACGTTACTCCGTTTAGGGTTGCCTCCCCCTCGCTATCACCTTTCCTTGTCAATTATAGGCAGCTAGTGCTATCTTTCCCTCAATAGCAATGGACCTCGATATTGTCGACTATTCAGAGGATCCCTTACCGAAAGGTTCAGTCTGGACATCACCGCATTCTAAAAGGGTAGACTGCATTCCATTCAATTGTGAGTTGAACGAGGCCATTTCTGACCTGCCTCTGATCTCAAGGTCATTTGGTCACTCGGTCATTCTACTGGATGTTCCCACTATCTAGTCATCCCTCTCCACCCCGCTGGCTTCCCCGTCCTCGATAGGGTTTTTTACGGGCTGCTTAAACCCCAACCTCCCAGAGTCTTGTGTAGGCCCTCCTTACATTGCCCTCATAAGTGGACCTTCCTCTGTTTTGCACTACTCATCAGCTCCACCGCATTCGGCACCTCTGACTCTGGATCACAATCCTAAACCCCTCCATGGAAACCCTAATAACCCTCTGGACCACACAGGCATCCCTCAATCGTCCCCTCCACTTAGCCCTAAGGATCTCTATAACACTGAAAGAAACTTGGACATGAGGGTGCCACTATCGGAGGAGGCAAGGCCCCAGAAGAAGGCTAAGTGTTTCAGATCAAAGATAGACGATGTCATCCTGTGGCTAGAAGAAGACATACAGTTGGTGGAATCCATGGATATCATGGATAGGGTCCTGGTCGAAAGGATTTGTGGCTAGAACTACTCAGTTGAAAGACTAAAGGCATGGGTGTCCAAGGTATAGGGCCATCGACTTGCTGATCTACCAATTGTACAGACATTCGTGTGGGGTTGGTTCACCCTCAGGTTTGATCAACCAAACCATACAAACTAGGTAATATCCTCATACTAGAATTTCGACCAAGCTCTGGTCCACCTGAAGCGATGGTTGCCATTGTTCGATCTGGAATTTGAACAGCTAGGGATAGGACCAATCTAGGTCAAGTTGCCAGGGCTTCCCCCACACTTCTGGTTGAAAGAGATTTTTAAGAGAAGGGAACTCGCTCGGCTTGAACATGGGCTTAGATAAATCCTACCTCATCACAGGGATGGTCTCTTATGCACACATTCTGGTACACATGGATAGGCAAGGGAGCCTGCAATATTTGATCACTATCCAATGGAGGAACTTCACCAGAAAGAAAATTTTGGACTATGAAGGTTCCCCTATAGGTGCCAACGCTACCCTAAGGTTGGCCATGTATACAGGGACTGCCCCTTGAACCCAAAAAGGGGATAGAGGACAAGGGAAAATGATTATCATAATGAGGCCCCTTCGGAGCCAACCCAGCAAGTGCAGCCATTAATGGAATATTTGGTACATGATGCAGATGAGGGAATTGGCGATACTGACCCAAGTCCCAGTGAGAAGCAGGGAAAATCTCCACTCAAGCCACCCTCTTCACTGTTGACAAGAGCTTAGGTGACTTCAGGGGAGGATTTCACCACGGGGAATGCAACACAGCAGCTAACATCTTATCCAAGGAGGCGGCACACAGGGACGACACTACTTGGTTGATCGTGGAGGAAAGAGACGGAAACATCTATCAGTACTACCATAAGCTATTCATAGAGCTTAGAACATGAACAATACACAAATAAGATTGTATTTTTTTGCTTTTTGGATCCATAGTCCGAAAGTCCATATGTAATTATTCACTGTTTTACTTTCCTTATATTACAACACAGTAAGGGCTCTCTGTGAAGAGCTTCATAATATTTACATAGACTATTTTTTAAAATGCCTTACACATGAGGTGGAACATATTTTTTGAATGTTTTGGTTGTAAACAAGCCATGCCTGAATATTGTATATGCAACGCATATGCAAAATACAGTTTCTTTATTAATAAAGAAAGTGTGACTTTTCCCACGGGAAAAAATATACCATGGTAGGTTAGGAATGAGAAAGATGAAATCTATATAGATTGTTTTAATACATATAGAGTTTGAATGTGATAGGAAATTCACATTCATTGATGTTGCAAATTAAATAGATAAAATCTTAACTAAAGATAAAGGCACTCAAAAGGATGATATCAATCTTATTGTCTAAATTTTCACAATCCAAACAACTTTTAACAATCATCTCTATATAAGAGACCAAATTTCTAAGTGACTAAATTCTAGTGACCCCTATGGGAGTGGATGTTAGGCCCCTATACTACTAGTGTAACCCCTTATTGTTATTAGTACAACCCACTTATTATATTGATGTACCCATGTAGTGCCCATATTGTTATATTGGTGCCCCATAGAAGGCCCCACTATTGTTATTATTGTGCCCTTACATTATATTGGTTTATGTCAAATCTGATTATGTTATGACCCTTAGCACCTATATATAGAAAGGAGGTCTTTTCATTTGTATCATCCAAGAATTGTTCATTTGTGTAATGTAAAGGAGGTTACCCCCTCGAAGAGGCTGAATTCTAAGGCGTTGATCTCTCTTTTCTATCTTTTTGTGAGCTAGTTTCATAACAATGGAGTACATGGAAAATTTTAGGGGCTAATGTTCACTCAGTGGGCTAATTTTCCATGATTTTTCAATAAAAAATATTCGCCAATTTCCAATTTTATAAAAGATGATTCGCCCAAATTTTAGAATATAAAACTATTTTACCTTTAAAATCACCAACATTATATAGAGACTATATATAAAATAATTATAAATTTGAAAAAATTTACAAATATATCAATAAACATTTTATAGTTTGCATATTAAGGATTAGTCATTCACCAATGTTTTTAAACTTCAAGAAAAAATTTCATCCTTAAAATTTTCCTTGGTGGAGTAGTATCTTTAAAGGAACATTGACAAACCATACATAGCTTTAGGTAGTGATGTGTTGAACGCCTAGACATCCATCAATCAAAGAAGTAACAATGGAAGGATGGACTAAAAAGGAAGTAGAGAAGGACTCCAAATTATAAATTCAAGTGAAACTCCTAGAGGAAGAAAAGTAACATATTATTTCTATTATTGATTTTATCCTTGGTTGAAAGGAACTTTCCCTCGTCCATTCTATGTTCTTATATGAAAGAAATTTATTATTTCCCTTGTCCATTCTATGTTCTTATAAGATGAGTTTTTCATAAACATTTTTTGAAGCACATTATGAAATAAATAAAGAAGGGAAATATTTTGTATGAGAACTCTATCAGCACAATATTCTTTTATATCACATGATTCAAGGTGGAACCCTAAACACTTTTTCAATGACATACAATGAAAATATTTTACACCATGCTTAAATAGCCATGTTCAAAGGAACCATGCTCTATTTTTCACTCAAAATAGAATTACAACCTCTGGGTGACAAGAGAATTTCATAGACCATGGACTATTATCTAGTTACATTTTGAATTGGTTAACTCTACTATACACGCTAAATTTGTGTCCATCACTCGACAAGAAGCCATCTACCACCACATAGAATGTATAGAGTTTTTTAAGGAAGATGCTATGGAATATTTGAAATAAAGGTGGTATAAATTCATAGAAGAGATGACGAAGAATTATACTTTCAATTACCTCAATATTAGGCTAGAATTACTTCATGTAAATAGGTATATTTAGTGAACAAGGAGGCATGAAAATTCATGGGTTGGATTGAGATTTCATTATCCTATGATATGGTTGTCTGTGCCTAAATATTTGTTTAACTACAACTTAGAAGGGAGATTGGAGGCTAGATACTAGCAAGAGATTGAGTCTAATAGAGGATATTACTTAGCCAATGGTTGTAGACACTATGATTTCAATATTAGTAACCTTCACTCTAGAAATTCCTATGTGGAATTCAATTCAAATTTTGATTGATTGACTAGCTGCAAGAGGACATGCAACATCTTTAGCTCGGGGGAGATGATGGGTGCCCGAAATATAATCTTTTCCATACCCATATTTTTCCTTTTTCATCATTCTTTTCTATCATTTCAACTATTTTTGAGCTTACCTTTGATTGTAATGATATATTTTGTCTGAGGCATGTTATTTCACAAATCATGTCATTCTAGTGAATTATGCTAGTGTGATCAAGAGAAATTATCCTTTTATACTCACTCACGAAAAACATTCATGGTATACTACCCTCAGTTGGTGTGTATAGGATGTTTTGACATTGTCATTGCTACATCGATGCTGCTAGACCATTGCTACTAAATTGTTGGCTTGATGGGCCCTAACCCAAGTTCAAAGTTAAGTTTTCCAAACAAATCCCTACACTACTGGCCTTTCGGCATCAATCCACGAAGCGCACACTGAAGTCTCACCCAAAGTAGTATGGGGGGATGTTAGAACCAAGTTTCTGAACCCAGAGATGGTTATTGTGTCTTTTATGCCCTAACTCTGCCTTCGCGCAGATCGATAAGCCTTTTATGCTTATCGATATACTTCTCTTAATCACCCTTAGACCTTCGCAAAGGTCTATGACTGTCTTTTGCGGACCCTGAATAGGTGAATCTACAACTTACTCACCTTTGTAATCACTCCTAAGTTTTTATTACCCATATTGGATTAAGTATCTGATAATTTTAACATGCATTAAGATATTCTTTATATAAATAGGTATTATGACTTGCATTCATATAACAATGTAAAACATACAGATTCATGCATCAACGCAACATTAACTCATAAACCCATTATTCATCATAACAAAGTCACATTTATTCATAACAGAAGTAAAAGTGACCAAACACAAATATTTCCAGAACAATCTCTTTATTAATGCTTCAGATCTTCTTAAAGACTCAAATTACCCTACGCACACAACTGCAAGGGTCCACGCACTCAATTGTGGACTTCCACCCTAGGCCTCTGTGCACTCAGCTTCAGAGCCTTTTCCTACGATAAGCCTCTCACTCTTAGCTTTCCCAAAACTCACCAAAGACTCACAATCCCTAACTTACTTACTTTCCTCCTTTTTGATACAATCCCATGGTTCCCGGACCATGGGTAGATCTCAAAAACCAACACAACTTATCTAAACGAAGGGTGGAAAACCCTTTTATCTTTAGAAATATTTGCACTCTATGACCACAAAATGTGGAGACTTTACATTTCTTTACACAAAATTCGGGTCTTCTGACCCAAAAATTCGGTGTTTAACCCAAAATTGACCCTTAGGGGACTCATTCCCAATAGGCCCCCAACACAAACATGGTGACTCGGCCTTGAGTCATTCGTTTGGTGCAGAGATCTTGTCGCACAGACCTCCCAGCTTGACCTGAACAACTGCTACCTTGGCGGCACACTGCATTGCTTCCTGCTTCAACTCCTCAATCGACTATTCTGTCACTAGCCCTGTGCTAGCAATTTGTAGTTTCTATTGAGTCTCCTATAGACTGCCCAACTTTCCTTCAATGGTAGTCATGATCTCATAGGCCTCATCTAACCAAGGCTTCAAACAAGCCTTCAGCATGGCCTCCTTGTGTTGTGTTGTGTCTACATGTTCCTTTAGTGCCTTGGCCTCCTGCAGCTTCGTGAGTCTTTGCACGATGACAACAGTTCATGTTGTTGCCTTAACCTCTTCTTAGCACTGCTGCAGTTCTTGTGCTTCTGTCTCTAGCCTCTGTACATTGGGATCCTCTTATAGGTTGGTGAGGACGTCGAGAAACTGCTCAAAAAGTGTCGTGTAGTCCGTCACTGCACTTGCTAGCGCTACTACTGCATATGCCACAATAGTCGTACATTGCTCCCTAATTTTTGGAAGAGTCAAAGGCTGGGCCTTCAACTATAACTCCTCGATCTTGAGATTCAACTCCAACTAAACCTTGGCCAACTGTATGCATGCGTCATGCACTCCTGCAACAAGTTTTCTAACCCACACATCAACTAGCTCAACCTCGGGGATGTCCAGCTCCGGGATAGTCTGGCATGCTTCATCTACAACCTTAGCGAGGTGTTGGTTCTTATCTGTGAGGTTAGTCAGAGCATTATTCACCTTTTGCTCGCTGATCACCTACAAAGTGCATTGATAGCGGGCCCGAAGCTCGGCGATCACACCATCCTGCAAAAGATAATTCACATCGCTAGGAAGTGCAACCAAATTAAGGCCCACACCCTTGAGGGCACTGATAGTGGATCTATCAGTGTCAGTCATTGTTGTTAATGCTCTGTCTTGTAGTATTATGCCTCGAGGGTCCCTAACATGCAGCATCTCCATGGCTTCAGAGGTGCCAATGGCCACACTAGTGGGTGCCACATTGGTCTGCATTTGCGAAGTATGGATCTATAGCTTACGCAAGCCCGTCTGAATAGCAACCAATGGCTGCTACTACTGCTGCTTGAACTGTTGCAGTAATTCTGTGGTGGCATCCTACACCATATCCCTTATATCATTTAGATCCTCATCTACTAGGGTGATCAGATCCAAAGATGTCTCACTCACCTTGGAATTATTTCTTGATCCTAGCTTTTTTTGGACCCCTAGTGCATTTCATGCAGAACATAGTAGTTTCCAGGTCTGCTCCTCCCTGCTCTATTGGTTCATCTGCTTCTTTCTATGTCTCCAGTGAAGGCGATTTATCTTTGTCAGAGCCACACTCCTCTCCTTCTGCATGTCCTACCTCATGTGCAACAACACGCTCTACCTTAGCCTTAGCGTCGGCCACCTTTTTCCTCTTTGCGGCTAGCTGCTCCATCTTTAGCTTGGCTTCTTCCTTCTTCCACTGTGTCATGCTCTTGCCAGATCCGGTAGTCAAGTCTGAGGCAGTGTGCCATTCTGTCAGCCAGCTGTCAAGGACCACTTGAATCGCATCATCCCTTGCCAAGTAGGGAAAGTCATGCCACTTCTACTTGGGGTCCTTCTATGACAACCGTGGCTTACAATTGATGGCCATGTGTATGTTCATCTCCATCAAGGTCCAAAAGATTTTTTTTTTCCTTTACCCGCTAAAGATCCTTGGTCACCCATAGCGAAGCGTACTTCATGGCCTCTGGTATGTCTAGCACAACAGCGTACTTCGTGGCCTCTGGTAGGTCTAGCACAACAGAAGGGAACTGGCTGTCTTTGGGTAGCTCCCATGCTACCAACACTATTGACAACAAGAGCCATGCATAGTGAAACGTCTTGCTAAGATCATGTGCCTCATGACAGTTTGCGAGGAACTCATCATAGAGGTAGCACGCCCAATTAAATTGAACTCCCTCAACACATTGGGCCGCAAAGCTATGACTCGTGTTGGTACTTTGTCTTTGTGACACTTCCACATAACCTTCCCTTCCAAGAGTTGTGCGGCTACTTTGACTACCGAGTCACAGATGCTTGAGATGGCGTCATCGTGCGGCTTCTTCACTAACTTAAACTTTTCCTTCATGGCCTCTGCAAGGACATGTTCGCCAATCTTTTCGCCAAACACTATGGTCGGATTTTCCCCTATGTATGGCAGCCTCGTGATTCTATGGATCAGTCTATCAGTGATGGGTATTGGCTCCTCCAGCCACAAACACCCATCGTGCACCAAGCATAGTAACTGTTTTATTACCACCATTGTGATGGGCACATAGTTGTAATGCAGCACCCATAGCAGCTTGAAAAGTCCTACCTTATCTACGCCTCACAGCCACTTCCACAACTCCAATGCAGTTATGTAAGTAGCTTTATGGAACATGCAGTGCATAAGTTGATCTGTTGCTAAGTGAGGAAACCGCTTTGTGTCTGCTAAATCTGAATATTCTAATTTAAAAAGGGGAACACACCCCAAGCACGGTCCTTCAAACATAATCTGGTCCAGTAAGAGGGGTGTATGTAGGGTGACCTTAGTCTTGTCAATGTCTTTGGGCACCTTTGTCTTTTCCTTGTGCAGAGGAACATACTTAGGTAGCTTCTTGATGGGGTCAGACCCCACAATTTCGACATCCTCTGTTTCCATCCCAACATCCTCACCAACCATTAGGATGTCCTTAAACTCCTCTTCTTCTGGCCCTAGGTTAATTGCCTTGCCCTTTTCCTGTGCATTGGGCTTAACCTTCTGGGGGTATTTCCTGGGAGATGCATGCACCAACTGCAATGATGCAGCCTGCTTGCCCTTCTTGATCTTGGGACTCTCTATGGTCGGGGTAGGCCTTGGCCTAGGTTTCCATGGAGATTTTGGTACTTCTTCTGGTATTTCTACAGGTGCTCCCTCCAGAGTAGCTCCTTTTACTGCCATAGCCACCTCTAGGACAACTCCCTCACCTGTTGTTGCTTCCGTGCTCATAGCTTTAGTGGGCATCGACATAATGCTACGTAATAACTCCTGATTCGCCCATGACAACTCAAACATAGAACTTGCTAGAAAAAGCTCGTAGGTTTCACGGTTCATGTACATCTGAGAGCTCAATAACTCAATTCTCAAAATGGCAAGTATTTTTTGTTGGGAAGCCACTGTAATTTATAGCCACATTCAAATTCAAATCCAACCGTTCCCCCCAAAACTAGTTCATTAATGCTAGATTGGCTGTAGATTTTCAAAGATATGGTCCATAAATTCCAACTTAAATGCCGCCCCCCCCTCCCAACCCGCTCCATTTGGTCATTGTTTTCATCATCAAATCATGAACATTGACTTTAACAATCACTTTCTAGCCGCTCTGCTCGATTTATTCCTTGGTAGTGCACCCCCCTGTGCACTTTCGTGGCATTGTGACATATCTTCATTCCGCATAGCTCCCTGATCATGCAACTCTCCAACCTAGGTAGTGTAGTTTATAGTCCCGCACTTCCTTTTAGCTGCTTGGAGCGCTGAGACTATCACCTAGCTAGATCACCGGTATATGGATTCAATCAGCTACCATTCACCTACCTTGGGAAGGATTCTCCATTCAATTTGACCAACTAGACTTCTCCACCATTAGTAATCTCCTTGATGACATATGGTCCTAACCATTGCATCTTGAATTTCCCTGGAAATTTATCAAATTTATTGTCATATAACAAGACCAGATCATTTACCTTAAAGGTGCGCAGTTTGATGTGTCGATCATGCCATGCCTTTTCGCACTCCTTTTGAACTTGTTGATGAAATCCAGCTAGAAATCGGTCCTCCTCAAGCTCTTTTAGCTGCGTGAGCCTCTCTTCCAAGGCTCCATGACCCAGCATTCCTGTGAGTGCCACTATGCACAGACTAGGCCCAGTCAACTTCTTGCAAGTCATTTCTTAGGCCCACAACATTGTTGGTACACGCACATCCTAGCCACTTCTCTGAGCATTGCAGACCTTTGTCAGTGCAGTATCTAGTATAATGATACACCTGAAAGGCTTTATGCCAATGCATTACTTGATAAGGCGTGCTCTTCTAATGATACACATGAAATGCTTATGCCAATGCATTAATTGTTTCATTAAGAAAGTGCGTACCGTGATCGCTCATCAAGATCTTTGGACAGCCAAATCTTTTCAATACATATTCAAAAATAAAATTTATTATTGTCACACCTATACAGTACTTCACAAGTTGTGCCTCTACCCACTTGGTCAAGTACTTAGTCATAGTGATGATGTACCGCACACCTGTCTTCTTTCCCAGAGGTTGAATTGGGCCCACAAAGTCAATCACCCATTTCTCGAATGGTTCTAACGTGACCTGCAGCAACAAAGGTAGCTCATCCCTCTGCAGTGGCTTGACAGTCCCTTGAAATGCATCACAGGCACTACAATATGCTTTTTCATCCTTATGGAGGGTTGGCCACCATAACCCAGCATGCAAAACCTTATGCGCTATTGCTTTTCCTGCATAATCTCCTCTTGCAACTCCTCCATGAGCCTCCACGAGAATGTTGCTTTGCTCAAAGTTAGGTACATAACGTCACAATATTTTTTCTGACCCCATTTTGTATAAGTTTCCTGCAATGATAGAAAAGTCTGTTGTGCGCACCACTAATTCCTTCTTCTATTGGCTTGTATACACTTCTAGGGTATTTCCCATTGTTAGGAAATGTATGATATCTTCAAAGTGGTTTTCCACAATGCACAGTACAAAACTTTGTGCGTTAGGCAACCCTTCATCTAAATTAATAGGTTCTTCTCCCATTTCAATGTGTGACAAATGGTCAGGTACCGCGTTCAGTCATCTTGGCTTCACAATAACTTCATAGTTATACTCTTGGAACAACAACAACCTTCTGCAGACGTTCCTCCCCAACACAGGCTTATTGACTAGGTATTTCAACGCAGAATGATCTGTATACATCTTAAAATGTCCACCCAACAAATAGTTCCTGAACTTTTGGAGTGTGTATACCATGGCAAGTCCTTTGTGCTTTATAGAGGAATAGTTTTTCTCAGCCTTGGATAGTTTCCTGCTCACGAATGCTATAGGATGCTCCAATTCCCCCTCACCCACTTGTGTCAACACGTTCCCCAGCAAAATACATGAGGCATCCACATGCATACGAAATTTCATCTTCCAGTCGAGGAAGACTAGGATTGGCGCAGTGACCATTTTCTCTTTCAGCACCTCCAAGCTCTTATGGAATTCATCATTCCAACAGAACGTAGCATCCTTTTTCAACAATTTCTCCATGGCACAATGATCTAGGCATGGCTCTTGATGAACTTCCTATAGTATATGATATGACCTAGAGTTGCACGCAGCTATTTCACATTTCTTGACGCCTCCAAGTTTATTATCAGCACGATCTTCGCAGGGTCTACCATCAATCCTTGTCTGTATACCACATGACTTAGTAGGATCTTGAAAGGGACACAAAATAAACACTTCTTCAGATTGAGTGTGATTTGGTATCTCCGACATGTATCTAACATCAAGCGGAGACTTTCCACATGACGCTTGACCAATCCAAACATTGTTCGATCGTCAAAGTATACCTCTAGAAAATTACGAATGGAGTCTTTGAATGCCGCAATGACCACGCGCGAAAAGATTATTTTTGCATTCTTTAGCCCAAAAGCAATTACAGTGTACTGAAAACATCCACATTCAGTCATGAAGGTCATATTGCCTCTATCCTGAGGTGTGATTTTGATCTGATGGTACCCAGAGAACCCATCAGTGAAACAGCATGCTTCTTGGACGCCTACATTATCTAGGACCTCATTAGTGAACGGGGTCAGGAAGGGATCATGGACGCAAGCATCATTTAGCTTCTGGAGATCCATGTATATCCTTATTTCTTCTTTCTATTTCTTTTCCTAAACCACTATCAGGCTTACCCAATCAATTCTTCCATAAGTTCAATAATTCCTGCCGCGAGCACCTTATCTAACTTAGAGTGAACCCTTTCCTTATACTTAGGATTAAGGCGGTAAGATCTTTGTTTTATGGGCTTCGCATCCAGTTTCAAGGTGATTTTCATGATACCCAGCTCTCCTATTATCCCTTTTAAATCAAAAAACTTTATGGGGAACAAATCCTGATATTCGCGGAGGATATCAACGACCTGATCTACTGTCACATCATCCCAATAGTCCCCAATATTTGTAAATTTTTGTTCCACCTCTATGCCAATGGTGACCTGCTTGGTTTTCAGTGGCACGCAGACCTTCAACCTTGCGGTGACCTTCAATTTTTGGAATATTAATCTTTCATGGATCCTCGTCTTCTTCTTCAGTGGTCATGTTATAGCAATCTAGTGCGTGGCTTGGCTGGGTAGTCCAATCACATTGGATCAGGTCCAAAGGATCTTGTGGTATCCTAAAGATCATTGTTTTAACCTCTTGTAGTGCCGCATCAATACCATAAACCCCATCCTCAAAGTTGAACATCATTAAAAATCCCTGGCGCAAGATGTGCCACTCTTCAGTGCCATGGTGGAGCTCAATTTCCAAGTACCAATTCATTGGTATGACACCCATGGTATGACAAAATAGATGCACCCATTCAGGCTGAGGCTCCACTCCATAAGCCTTATTCCATTTGGCCAGGTGATCACACAGATCATCCCTTCCATCATACTTGTCTGTCATCTACACTTTTGGCTACCAAAATGTATTCTCATCATTGATCTATTAATGAAAAAGGTATTATAAACTTTATGTGAATTTTCTTATGTTACTTAGTGCAAAGGATCGAAAAGATTGCAAATAACACAAACACATAAACAAGTTGAAGACACATTCAAAAACATCAACACATCAAAATTTAATAAAGGAGTTCACCAAACTTCCTGGCTACGTCTCCTGGTCCTTTAGCTTCCAGTGCTAATCGCTTTATTTTGTCTTCAAAATGTTGTTACAAGTATGAGCTCAAAAACAGAGACTCAAATGAGAAAATGGACCTCACCATTGCGTTCAGCTCAAAATTTCGAGTCCAACGAGTATAAACTTGACCATATTTAGCCACTGTGACCTCCAGACCCCCTGGAATGATCCAAACCTAGCTCTGTCCCTGCAAAACCACTTTTTGCTGACAAAAACCACCTCGGCATGCATAAAACTGCATTGTTCTGCATGTTGGTGGTATGGAAGGTCGACACCTGCAACTGATTAATAAAAATTATGGTGGCTTGGTTAACCAAGTCCCACCCTTGACATGTTGGTTAGTGGATGTGTGTGAAGGCATTTGCATATATAAGGTTGGAGGCTGGCAGGTTGAAACCCCTGCCTGACACTCTTGTCATTTTATATTGGATATACATATATATTCGCACTATATGATAAGGTTTTGGCTATATCACTCTGCTTCGTTGGTTTATACATCGAACATATGGCATTATATACCATGTTTGGCTTGGTCTTGTGGTGAATGTGGGATAATACATAACGAACTAAGGGTTTCGGTGGCTATGGGGTTGACCCCGGCCATCGGCCCTTTTTTTCGACGACTCAAAACCCATCTACCTTAAATACAAGCTTATCCTGAATCTTAACAAGTCCCAATGTAGCCCATCCGGTGCAATCATTTGGAAAAAAATTAGCCATTCCGGGAGGTCAGGGATTCGATCCTTCCTGATCCCAAAAAGTTTGAAAACAAGACCACATTAGGCAAAATCTGGGTTGCCATGTGTCAGCACCGAATTGGCCCATATCAACCAACACATCGCGACACATTACCTCCTCTGCTGACATCATCTAGGACAAGTGGTGTATTCCCAAGATGACACGTGTCCTGCTGACATCACCATGCTGATCATTGACCATTGACCATTGACTTTGACCTTTGTCTTTTTTACTTTTTGCCCTAATTTTCCATAAACTTTGACTGTCGTTAACTTCTTCATCCATAATCAGATTTACCCGCCATTCACACCGTTGGAATCGTATTGACGATCCCTTCGACTTGATCCCACTTTCATATGCATTTGAAGATTTTTATCTAGAGGCAAAAATGGATCCATTTTGGATCACTCCTCCCCACTAGAAGCTTTTGGACCACCAAAAGTTGGTTTTAGTTGTCGAGTAAGTGAGAATAAATTTCCTTCGCTTTTCTGATCTCTATCCATCGTTCTTTACTTGGATTTGTACCTTTGAGTCCAACTCGAAGATACTCAACATTTCCCCATCGCAAAGTCCTTATCCTCCTATCAAGAACTGTGTCCTCCTGTAGCTCATTAAGATACTCGAGCAAAATATCTTCAATGGAAGGTAACTGACCTTGCTCTTCAGGATCTTCAATCAATGAAGGTTCATACAATCACAATTTCTTACATTTACGGCGGAATAGATCTGCATATAAGCTCGTAGAGCTAGG